>BOPN01000613.1:277500-282500 GCA_017312705.2 Penaeus japonicus
CCCAGGATTGTGTTTGTTGATTGTTTGCACTTGTTTTGACCGCTCGCCAACATGCCGGGTCATGTGTCGCCAATTTCGTCGCAGCGAGAGTATGTTGACTCGCGTAGCCATGAGGCGGAGATGTTGACTCGCCTCTGGTCTTTGCTTTGGAAGTCTACGGACTTGCTCTGCCTGTTTTGATAGGTCCCTTTTTTAATCGTCTCTTTCTCGCTTCCTTTCTTTTTCTGTCTTTCTTTCTCTCTTTTCTTTCTTTGTTTTTCTCTCCGTTTCGCTCTTTTATTTTGTTTATCTGTCTCTTCATCGCTCTGTGTGCTCCCTCCATCCCTCTCTATCTATATATCTATCTATCCATTTCACTATCTCTCCCTCCCTCCCTCCTCCCCTTTCTCTCACTCTTTCCTCTTCCCTCTCACTCTTTCCTCTTCCCTCCCCCTTCCTATCCCTGTTCCCTCTCTTCCCTCCCCCTCCCCTTCCCTTCCCTTCCCTCTCCTTCCTCCCCTTCCCTTACCTTCCCTCCCCTCCCCTCTCCCCCCCTTCCCTTACCTCCCCTCCCCTTCCCTTACCTCTCCTTTCCATTCCCTTCCCTCCCCTCCCCTCCCCTCCCCTTCCCTCCCTCTCCTTCCCCCCCGGCCTTTTGTTCTTCGGGGAAAGTTAGCCATCATTAGTTCTCTAATTAGTCGCCGTTGAACGCCAGGTGTTATTTTGATTACTTTTGGGTTCTCTGTTGCTAACCTCCTTTTGCGTTTTCTCTTTGTCTTTCGCTATTCGCTATGGCTCCCCTCTCTCTGTTCTTTTTTCTCTCTCGTTCTTTATTTCTCTCTCTCCCTCTCTCTTTCTCTTTCTCTCTTTCTCTCTTCCTCTCATTTTCCTTCTCCCTCTTCCTTTGCTTCTTCCTCTCCCTCTTCCTCTGCTTCTTCCTCTCCCTCCCTCCATCTCTCCTCTCCTCTCCTCCTCCATCTCTCCTCTCCTCTCTCCCTTCATCTCTCCCTCTCCCTCCATCTCTCTTCTCCCCTCCATCTCTCCCTCTTCCTCCATCTCTCTTCTCCCCTCCATCTCTCCTCTCCCTCCCTCTCTCCCTCTTCCTCCATCTCTCCTCTCCCTCCATCTCTCCCTCTCCCTCCATCTCTCTTCTCCCCTCCATCTCTCCTCTCCTCTCCTCCTCCATCTCTCCTCTCTTCTCCCCTCCATCTCTCTCTCTCCCTCCATCTCTCCCTCTTCCTCCATCTCTCCTCTCCCTCCATCTCTCCCTCTCCCTCCATCTCTCTTCTCCCCTCCATCTCTCCTCTCCTCTCCTCCTCCATCTCTCCTCTCCTCTCTCCCTCCATCACTCCCTCTCCCTCCTCTCCCTCTCTCCTCTCCCTCCCTCCATCTCTCCTCCCCCCCCCCTCTCTCTTTCTTTCTCCTCTTCCCCCCCCTTCCCCCCTTCCCATGGGCTCCCTTTGATCCATCTCGCCGCGTTGATTTCTTAGAATCGGCTTCCTTGTGTTGCCTCACACGACACGAGGCGCGTCTTCATTTTTCTTCTCTCTTTCTTTCGCTTCGGTTTTTCTTTTGCTTGTTTCGTTTATTATTATTTTTGTTTTTAGATTTATGTTTTGTATGATTGTTTTATTTTTTATCTGCTTATGATCGTACTCTTGATTGGTTTCATATCGCTTCGTACCATCAACATCATCTGCGCCGGCAACGCCGTGGCTTTGGCTGCTGCTGCTGCTGCTGCTGCTGCTGCTGCTGCTGTATTTTCGCCGCTGCTGGCTGCTGGTGCTGACAACGCTGCTGCTGCTGCTGCTGTGCTGCTGCTGCTGCTGTTGCCAGCATGCCGCTGCTGTAGTTGCGGCGCGGCACTGCTGCTGCTGCTGCTGGCTGCTGCTGCTGCTGTTACTTTGTTGCTGTTGCTGCCGCCTGCTGCTGCTGGTGCGACAGCGCTGCTGCTGCGCTGTTTCTGCTGCTGCGCTGTTAGCTGCCTGCTGCTGGGTGCCAGGAGCAACGCTGCTGCTGCTGCTGCTGGTACTGCTGCTGCTGCTGTTGCTGCCGCTGCTGCTGCTGGTGCGGTGGCTGCTGCTGCTGCTGGTGCTGTGCTGCCGCTGCTGCTGCTGGTGCGAACGCTGCTGCTGCTGCTGCTGCTATTTAACGCCGTATGCTGCTGGTGCGGCTGCTGCTGCTGCTGCTGCTGCACTGTTGCTGGCAACAACGCTGCTGGTGCGGGCGCTGCTGCTGCTGCTGCTGGTGATTGCTGCCACTGCTGCTGCTGGTTGTGGCTGCTGCTGCTGCTGCTGCTGCTGGCTGCTGCTGCTGCTGTTGCTGTACTTCTGCTTTGCTGCTGGTGCGGTAACAACAACTGCTGTTGCTGCCGCTGCTGCTGCTGCTGCGAGCAACGCTGCTGCGCTGCTGCTGCTGCTGCTGCTGCTGAAGCACCTGCTGCTGCTACTACTACTACTACTACTACTACTACTATTCCCTCCTCCTACTACTACTACTACTACTACTACTACTACTATTCCCTCCTCCTCCTCCTCCTACTACTACTACTACTACTGCTACTACTGCAACTACTACAACAGCCTACATCTACTACTACTATTACTACTACTACTTCTACTTGTACATCTACTTCTACTCCCTGCTACTAATACTACCTTCCTACTACCACCACTACTACTACTACTACTACTACTATTCCCTCCTCCTACTACTACTACTACTACTACTACTATTCCCTCCTCCTCCTACTACTACTACTACTACTACTACTACTGCTACTACTGCAACTACTACAACAGCCTACATCTACTACTACTATTACTACTACTACTTCTACTTGTACATCTACTTCTACTCCCTGCTACTAATACTACCTTCCTACTACCACCACTACTACTGCTACTACTACCACTACTACTATTCCCTCCTCCTCCTCCTACTACTAATACTACTATTCCCTCCTGCTACTACTACTACTATTCCCTCCTCCTACTACTACTACTACTACTACTACTACTACTACTACTATTCCCTCCTCCTCCTACTACTACTACTACTACTACTACTATTATTATTTCCTCCTCCTCCTACTACTACTACTGCTACTGCTACGGCTACCACTTTCTCCTCCCCTTCCTCCCTTCTCCTTTTCCCCTTTTCCTCGTCTCCCTTGGTTTGAAAAAAGTGAAGCAAGAGAAATTAAAAGTATCGCTTTTATTGCCATACTTGCCTTTACTCTCTCTTCTTATGCCCCGCCACTTACACATTCCTCCTCCCACTTTTATCTATCTGTTCTCTTTATTTTTGTTCCCTCTTCTTTATTTATTTTTATTTTTTTTTCATGTGTATATATATTTCTTTTCATATATGTCATATCTCCCTTCCCTTGCCGTTCCCCGCATCACCAATCTGCCCTATCTATCCCCTTCATATTAGTCTCCCCTCTTCTCCCCTTGCCGTTTTCTATGTTTTTTTAATTCTTGATTTGGATGTCTTTTTGCTTTTTTGGTTTCGATTTACGGTTGGGTCTTTTTCACTTATTTTCGTTACGGGGAGGAGGGGGAAGGGGAAGGGGGGGAGGAGGAGGAGGAAGGGGAGTAGGATGAGGAGGGGGAGTAGGAGGATGAGGATGAGGAGGGGGAGGGGAGAAAAAGGTGGAGGAGGGGGAGGAGGAGGAGGAAGAGGAGGGGGAAGGGGGGAGGTTGAGGAGGAAAAAAAGAGAATTTGGGATAATGAAAAATGAGGTGGAAAAGGAGGAAGAGGAAGCAAGGAGGGGAAGAGCAACAGAAAGAAGAGGAGGAGGAAGAGGGAAATGAATAAGACGACGATAAATACAGTAAGAAGAGGGAGGGAGAAAGAAAAGAGGTAAGATTATAAAATAAATGAAGACGAATCAAAATGAGGAGAGAAAAAAAGAGAGGATAGGGAGAGAGAGGGAGGGAGGAAGGGGGGAAGAGCACAAAAGTATTAGGAAGGGGACAAAAGAGGTCAGGAAACCGTAGAAAAAAAGGTCACGGAAATCGACTTAGGGAGAGGTCAAAGAGCAGCTTCCTGGGCAGCCTCTCAGCCTCCTCGTGAACACGGGAGATGAAGTCATAGTGATGATATTGGGTGGTGGTGATAGTGTTTTGATTATGCTGATAATGTCATAATTAAGATGATGATGATGATATTGTGTGATGATAGTGTTATAATTATGCTGATAGTGAATAATGATAATGATGATGATGATGATGATGATATTGGGTGATGATATTATAATTATGCTGATAGTGAATAATGATGATGGAGATTATGTTGTGTGATGATAGTATTATAATTATGATGATGATGGATATTATATTGTGTGATGATAGTGTAATAATTATGCTGATAATAAATAATGATGATGGGGAGATGATGATGTGTGATGATAGTGTAATAATTATGCTGATAGTGAATAATGATGATGGAGCTTATGTTGTGTGATGATGGTGCTGGAGATGATATTGTGTTTAATGGTGCTGATAATGTCATGATAATGATGGTGATGGAGATATATGGTAATGATAGTGGTGGTGTTGGGGATAAGTCGAATGCGATGGTGATGATGGTGGTGATGATAGTGTCGATAATGACGACAATTGATAATTTTACCCACCTTGATAGCAGTGATGATGATAATAGCGATGATAAGGATATGGCATAGGCCGATGATAATGATGGTGATAATGATAAAACAATGATAGATTTTATTTACTCGTTAGTTTCATTCGTTATCGGTCATCAGTATTGACTTCTGATCTGAGTTCGATATCATGCAATTTCTCTTTAATGTGCAAATTTTTGCAATGTTTGCCGAGGTAATGTATGCAAAATGTATTTATTATCTAGATTAACATAGTCCGTTTTGTTAGACGGGTTTAGACAGCCTGTCCCGGCGAGTAGATAGATAGGTAGATTGATAGATAAAAGATTGATTATGTAATGCATAAATGATGGATATTCTATATAGAGTATATAGATAGATAGATAGATAA
>BOPN01000613.1:287500-315000 GCA_017312705.2 Penaeus japonicus
TTGTTTTCTCATTCTCTCTCCCTCTTCCTCCCTCTCCCTCTCACCATCTCTCTTCCCGCTCCCCCTCTCTTCCCGCTCCCCTCCCTCTCTCCATCTCTCTCCCCCCCTCTCTCCCCCCTCCCTCCCTCTCTCTCTCCCCCTCCCGCTCCCTCCCTCCCTCCCTCCCTCCCTCTCCCTCCCTACATCCCACACCATCCCACCACCACGACCACCGATACGACCACCATATCCATTCATATTACCCCTACCACCATATCGCTAGAACGCACCCTGCCCTCTACACACCTACCACTCACGCCACACCACCACCATATATGGGTTTGCGTAAGAAGACTCGACTTGTATGGTATCGTGTCTGTGACGTCATTACCATGTCTGATGTTACCAGCGACGTGGGCGTCTAGGGCTAGGCGCCTACCATGACGCAACCGCTATTTCGTATTGGTAGTTTGTGGAGGTTGACTGACTCCTTTGGTGTGGTTGTGACGTCATTCGGCTAATGACGTCTTCGTGATTGACTTTGTTGTTGTAAGGGGGTGTTAGTTTGTGATTCGCATCTGATGTGGATGTTTTTTTCTATTTGTTTTTTTGTCTTCTTTCTTTCTCTTTCTCTTTTTCTTTCTCTCTCTTTTTCTTTCTCTCATTCTCTCTTTCTCTTTATCTTTCTTAATCTCTCTCTTTATCTCTCTCTCTCTTTCTCTCTCTCTCTTCTCTCTTTCTCTCTTTCTCCCTTTCTCCCCCCCCCTCTCTCGCTCCCTCCCTCATGTAAAAAAGTCTCATGGCGAATCCTGGTCAATATATTTTTTTTATAGATATAATTATCCGTTTGTGCCTTTAAAGGAATCGAAGAGAGTCTGTTAGCGAGAGTGGAGAAAGGGATTCGTCTTGAAGTTTTTTTTTATTTATTTTGGGGGGGGGTAGGATGGGGGTTGGTAGGGAGGAAGGTAGGAAGCGAGGGGGGAAGGTAGGAAGGGAGGGGGGAAAGCAGGAAGGGAGGGAGGAAAGCAGGAAGGTAAGTAGGTAGGTAGGTAGAGTGGTAAGGTGGTGTATATAGAGATAGGAGAGGGATGATGGTTTGAGCAGGTAGAGTAAGGAGAGTAAGGGGGAGGGAGAGGAGGAGGAGGAGGGGGGGGGCGCCAGAGCCAGACCCTCCAAGTAGACTGATGGAAACGAAAGGCTGGCCTTAATAGAGATGAAACGCATAGAAGGAAGATGTATATGGCGTGATGAGAGCAGAAGGGGGGAGGGAGAGGGGGGAGGGGGAGGGGAAGGGGAAGACGGTCCAAACGAGGATGGATGGCGGCAGATGCAATGTTTAGAAGAGGTGGGGGTGGAGGGTGAGGGAGTAGGTGCGTGGAGGTGAAAGAGGGGGTGGGGGGGAGAGAGGGTAAGGGAGTAGGGCAGGTGAAAATGGGAGAGGGGAGAAATGGAGAGATGAAAGATGGGTGAGGGAAGGGGAGAGAAGGGAGGGGGGCGGAAGGAGAGGGGAAAGAGGGAAAGGGAGGGGAGGGGAGAAAGAGAAAGTGAAAGAGAGGGGAGGGGAGAAAGAGAAAGGGAAAGGGGATAGGGTAGTAGAGAGGAGAGAAGAGAGAAAGAGGGAAAGAGAGGGAAGGAAAGAGCGAAAGAGAGAGAAACAGAAGATAGACGAAGCGAGACTTGGTAAATTGACAAGAGACAGACAGCCGATAACAGCAAAGTACTTTCAAAAGAGAGAAACAAAAGGATGCAACAAGCGATACATGTCAAGAAAAGGAGAGTGGGATTAAGGGACTAGAAAACTGGCGGCTGGCTGGATTGACGCGTCGAGGGGGAGGGAGGAGGGAGGGAGGGAGGGGGAGGGAGGGAGGGAGGGAGGGGGAGAGGGAGGAGGGAGGAGGGAGGGAGGAGGGGGGGGGGGAGGGAGGGAGGGAGGGAGGGAGGGAGGGAGGGGGAGAGGGGGATTGGAGAGAGGAACAGAGGGGCAGGGAGAGAGAGAGAGGGAGAGGGAGTGAAAGAGAGGGATTGAAGGGATTGAAGAGGAGAAGAGACTGAACAGAGGGACAGAAAGAGAGAGAAGGCGGGAGAGAGAGAGAGAGAGAGAGAGAGAGAGAGAGAGAGAGAGAGAGAGAGAGAGAGAGAGAGAGAGAGAGAGAGAGAGAGAGAGAGGAAAAGGAGGGAAGAGGGGAGTAGAGAGAAGAAGGAAAGAGGGGTTGGATGGGAGGAAGGGAATAATAGGATGGAAAGAGGGTGGGGGGTAGGAGAAAGGAAGGGAGGGAGGGAGAGAGGAGGGACGAGCAGGGAGCAGTGCGGAAAACAGAACACGCGCGAAGATGCATGGTGACTGGCGAAAGAAATGTGGCACAATTTGGCGGTCGGGGCGTGTTTGTTCTAACGGATGGTTAGGAATCGGTGAATTCCCTCGACTTGTTTCAGCCCGGCGGCGGCACGGACGCGCGTTGAACGTATGTTGGCACGCGTTAAGACATCCACACTTGACTCACACGTACACTTCACACAAACACATCGCAAGCTCACATCGCAAGCTCACATCGCAAGCTCACATCGCACTCTCACATCGCACGTACACACACACACACACACACACACACACACACACACACACACACACACACACACACACACACACACACACACACACACACACGCTCACATCACACGTTCTCATCACACGTTCTCATCACAAGCTCTCATCACACGCTCTCATCACACGCTTACATCACAAGCTCACATCTCACGCTCTCATCACAAGCTCACATCACACGTACACACGCACACTCTCTCATACACTCTCTCTCTCTCACACACTCTTACACACTCTCTTACTTACAGAAACAGGGGAACAAATCCGCGAAAAGAGTGCATAGGGGACGAAGGGGATGTGGGCGGGGCACCCCGATCGAGAGGGCGTGGCTGGCGAGATTGCAAAGACTAATTATGTTATACACACTAACCGGCCGGTCGAGCTTCTAGTACATTCTCCCTCCTTAATGAATTTATGTGGAAGGTTGCGTATGGTATTATTCCGCTTTTCCCCCTATATTGTATATGTATTTTTTTTTTTTTTTTACTTTCTACACCCCCCTTATTCTCTTTCTTTCTCTCTTTCTCTCTCTCGCTCTCTCTCGCTCTCTCTCGCTCTCTCTCTCTCTCCCTTCCTTCCTCCCTCTGCCTCTCCCTCCCCTCCCTATTTTGTTTTTCTTGCTCCCTCTATCTCATATTTATTATTATTTTTATTCATCTCTCTCTCTCTTTCCAGGTATGTTCGTTTGATGAAGGAGAGATGAAAGGGAAGCCGGGATAGGTGGAGGAAGCAGATGAAACGGAACGGAAGGTAAAAAAAGGGTGATGGAATATTGTATGAAGGGATGAAGATCAGATAGGAGGAGGAGGAGGAGGAGGAGAAAGAGGAAGGGGAAGAGGAGGAGAGGAGGAGGAATAATAAGAGGAGGAAGAGGAAGGGGAGGAGAGGAGGAGGAATAATAAGAAGAGGAAGGGGAAGGGGAAGAGGAGGAGGATGAATAATAAAAAGAGGAAGAAGAGGAGAAAGAGGAAGGGTAAGGGGTGGAGGAGGAATAATAAGAAGAGGACGAGGAGGAGGAGAAAGAGGAAGTGGAACGGAATGATTAACATCGAAAATAATTATGATTATGAAATGTCAAAATTGAAGAGTGAGATAGTTGCGCGGGTGTGCAAATGGAACCGAAACTAACAGATGTAAACAAATAAACCGCTGCCAAAGAAAAAAGAAAAGAAAAGAAATCCAAGCCTGAAACCACCACCGGCTGCGTCCCCCCCCCCCCCCCGCGCCAGAAATCAAAAGAACACCAAACAAACTAAATCGAGTAAATAAAGAAGAGCAAGAAAAACACAAGAGATAGAGGGAGGGGAAGGGGGAAGAGGAGGAGGAGGGAAGGTAAGGGGGAAGAGGAGGAGGAGGGAGGGTAAGGGGGAAGAGGAGGAGGAGGGAGGGTAAGGGGGAAGAGGAGGAGGAGGGAGGGTAAGGGGGAAGAGGAGGAGGAGGGAGGGTAAGGGGGAAGGAGGAGGAGGAGGGAGGGAGGGTAAAGGGGAAGAGGAGGAGGAGGAGGAAGGGATGAGGAGGGAGGTAAGGAAGAGGAAGGGGAGGGGTAGAGGAGGAGGAGAGGGAGGGGAAGGGGTAGAGGAGGTAAAGGGGGGAGGGAGGGGAGTGTAGTGGGGGGTAGGTAGGCGGAGAGGCAAGAGAGTAGGGGAAAGGGGGGGGGGGGTCGAGGCAGGGTACAGGAGATCATAGCCCTGAGTCTGTATGTGTGTCTGTATCCGTGTCTGTGTGCACATATGTAGTAGAGGAACGAAAGGTGTGTGGGGGGGGGGGGGCAAGGAGCAAGGGAGGGAGATGCAACTCAGAAATGTGTATATGCGTGTCTGTATGTGTATGTGTTTGCCAGGTGGGTGTGTATGAGCTTGCGTGCATGTGTGTGTGTGTGTGTGTGTGTGTGTGTGCGCGCGCGTGTAAATATGTACACAAGAGCAAGAATTCTGGAAATTATGGAGTGGATGTACAAACACTCGAGGTAAGGAATTATGTGATCCGGTCGGTAGGGTTGGGGGTTGGGGGTTAGGGTAGGAGGTTGGGGTTGGGGTGGGGGTGGGGGTGGAGGGGGATTTATTGCTCGGATTATAAGAGATTTAAGGACGGAGGGGTAAGTGAAGCCAGTGTGGAAAAGGGAAGGTTAGGGTGGTAAAAAGGGGTTATGGTGGGAGGGTGGGGTGGGGGGGTGTAGGGTGGGGGAGAGCTAAGAGGGGGGTGAGGGTGGAGTTGTGGGAGAAGGGAAGGGCAAGGAAGAAGGGGGGTAAGTGGGGGTGGAGGAGGGGAGGGGTAGGGTGGAAGAAGAAGGGGGGGTAAGTTGGGGTTATGGGGAAGGGGGGAGGAGGGTGAGTGATAAGTGAGGTGGAAGAAGGGGAGGCTTATGGAGATATAGAGAGACAGAAACAGAGAAAGAAGAAAGAGAGACAGAAGAAAAAGAGAGAGAGAGAGAGAGAGAGCAGCAGCAGCAGTGTTTCTAGAAGAAGGATGGGTTTGTAGGGAGGAAGGCGTTGTGGGGGGGAGGAGGTAGTGGAAGGTAAGGAAAGTTGAAGGATGAAGGATGGAGAAAGAAGAGGAGAGAAGAGAAATAAGAATTCAGATAATAATAATAATAAGAGGAGAGGTAAGAGGTAAGCAAGGATTTTTCTAAAGGGTGATGTACGATTGTCAGCGGATAAGGCTTCGGAGCGTAAGGTCCCTAGTATCCTGTCCTTAAGGATCAAGTGTGGAGTTTGCTTAGGGTCAGGGGCTGCGAGTGAATTGTTTTGAGTGTAATTTCTCCTTAAGGAAATGTGAGTCGAAAGGGTGGTTTATTTTGTCTCAGGGTGCAAGGGTGAGGTTAGGAGCCAGCAAGGGGGGTCCTGGGAGTGGAGGAGGAGAGACATGTTAATCTGACTTTAATTAACATCTAACTAACCTCATACAAGCTCACACGGGGGGTGGGAGGGGGATGAGGTGAGTGAGAGATAGAGATAGAGGAAGAGATGGAGATGGAGACGGAGAGATAGAGATAGAGAAAGGCACAGAGACAGAGAAAAGAAAAATAGATAACGATGTGAAAAGCAACACTGACGAACAAGCAATTCATGTAAACGAGAGAAGATAAATTAATAAGCAGATAACTAGTTCAGCCGTTGGGTAATGCAGATGACACGAGGTTAATGGGACAGACAGGGACTACCGCGCTAGGCCGGGACGCGATAACAGTAAATATCGCCTGGACCTCGTGACAGGGTTAAAAAGGCAGGGGGTCGATGCAGGGCGGGGGGAGTAAGGGATGGGGGGGGGGGAGGGAGTGATAGAGTGGGAGAGAGAGAGGGGATGAAAGATGAGGGAGAGACGAGAGGGGAGAGAGATATGGTTCGGATATGAGGGAACGAATGGGAATTAGGAGAGGAGTAGCAGAGAATGTGAGGGGGTGTCTTTCCAAGACACTCAAACCACACAAAAATCATAATACCTCAAGAAAAAATAAAAATAAAAATAAAAAAGACAACTCGCTCCACAGGCAATGGAGACAGGAAGACACAAACACAGACACACAAACCACACACACAAACCACACACACACACACACACACACACACACACACACACACAAACAGACACACAAACCACACACACACAGAGACACACACACAAACCACACACACACACACAAACCACACACACACCCCTATACACACACACAAACCACACACACACACACAAACGGACACACACATCAGCGCATTACCGTTTTCGAATGACTTCGTATTTAGAACGCAGAACCGAAAGGCGCGAGGCGAGGCGACGGGAATGAGCCGCGGTTCCTTTGAAGACATTGCGATCCGGCGACTGGAGTTCAGCCATGCTTCCAGAAGACGCCTCGCAAGGAGCTTTGTCCGCGGGATCTGAAAATCGCCCAGAACATTCCTTGGCATGTCTTGGGGGGGACTTCGGAACTTGAGACGCGAAGGAAAATCGAGACCCCGATTTTTTTTTTTTCCTCTCTCTCTCTCTCTCTCTCTCTCTCTCTCTCTCTCTCTCTCTCTCTCTCTCTCTCTCTCTCTCTCTCTCTCTCTCTCTCTTTTGGGTGGTGGGGTGAGGGGGTGTTTTTTTTTTTACTTTTTTTATCTTCTCTTCTTTTTTTTCTTTTAACTATTATGTTCTTCTCCTGCTATATCTCTCCCTCTTGGAAGTGTTCCCCCTCCTCCTCTCTCCCTCTCGGAAGTTCCCCCTCTTTCCCTCTCCCTCTCGAGAGTGTTCCCCTCCCCCTCTCTCCTCCCTCTCGGAAGTTCCCCCTCTTCCCCTCTCCCTCTCGGTATTCCCCCCTCTCCTCTCGAGAGTATTCCCCTCCCCCTCTCTCCTCCGAGAGTGTTCCCTCTCCCCTCTCTCCCTCTCGAGAGTATTCCCCTCCCCCCTCTCTCCCTCGAGAGTGTTCCCCCTCCCCTCTCTCCCTCTCGGAAGTTCCCCCTCTCTCCCTCTCGGAAGTTCCTTCCCCTCCCTCTCGGAAGTTCCCCCTCTTCCCCTCTCCCTCTCGGAAGTTCCCCCTCTTCCCCTCTCCCTCTCGGAAGTTCCCCCTCTTCCCCTCTCCCTCTCGGAAGTTCCCCCTCTTCCGCCCTCCCTCTCGGAAGTTCTCCCTCTCTCCCTCTCCTTCTCTCCCCCTTTCCCTCTCTTCCTCTCCCTCTCCTCCTCCTCTCCCCCTCCCTCCCCCCTCCCCCTCCCTCTCCCCCCCCCTCCTCAACAACACCCAAGCAAAAGGGCATTTTTTTCCCGACCGCTGCAATTTTAGGCAATCTCGTCAATGATAGATTGAAGTCAGCGGCGGACGTTAATTGATGGAAGGGTTGAATAGGCGCGTGTTTGACCTTCGTGAATGGAGGATTGAAAGGATTGCGAAAGGAGGAGGGAAGCGGGCAAAGAGGGAGAAGATTATTTGGATTAAAATCTATTTGGATTAAAATCGCGGCTTTGGTGGGCTGGGCTGGTGTAATTGGATAACCTCGTGGTTGTGTATGTTTGTGGATTGAGGGATGGATTGATGTGTGTGTGGAGGGGAAGGGGGGGAAAGGGGGAGGGTGGGGAGGGAGGGATAGGTAGGTAGGTTGTTTTCTTCTTCCCTTTCCTCCATTCCTTTGCCTTTCGTCTTCATTGCTATTCTCCCGTATCTCTTTCTTATTCCTTTTTTTTTTCCCGAGTTTCCTTCCTCCTCCTCCTCCCTTTTCCCCTTCTCTCATCTCCCTCCCTCCTTTCTCAATCCTCCTCCTCCCCTCCTGACACCCCTTCTCTACCCCTCCCCTCTTCCCCTCCCACGTCCCACATCCCCTCTTCCCTCTTCCCCCTCCTCTATTCCCCCTCCCCTCTCTCCCCCCTAACTCCTCTTTTTCCCTCCCTTACTCCTTTTTCCTCTCTATTCGCCTTCTCACTCCCTTCCCTTCCCTCTCCCCCTCTCTCTCCCCATCCCCCTTCTCCCCATTCGAGAAAAAAAAAGGAAATGGAGCAAAGCCTGTGGAGTACCATCAGCAAATACATGCTATGTGTATACGCATATTTACTTGCTAGCTTGTTTGTAGAGCATTTGCGAAATCCAGAAAATGCTGTGGTGAAACTAAACATTAAAAAAAGAGTGCTACTCCAACTTTGTGGTCGTCCAAAAAAGAGAGAGGGAGAGAGAGAGAGAGAGAGGGAGAAGGAGAAGGAGAGGGTATAAAAAAAAATGTCCTTCCTCGTTTCGGCGTACCCTAAGTGCGAAAATCCCACTGGGCAAGCTCGGGAGACTAGTCCTTGGCGACGGGTGCACTTCACTCCTTACTCTCGCTCTCAATGTAAATCTGCACATAGTCTCGAGATGGCTATAAATAAAAGTGTCCGCACGGGCTAAGATGTGACGGAAAGTCTATAAGAAAATGGCCCTTGTTGCGTTTTCTTCGAGGGAGGGGAGGAGGGAGGGTAGGTGGGTGGGTGGGTAAAGTGAGGGGAGGGAGGATAGGTGGATAGGTGGATGGATGGGTAGGTGGATGGGTAGGTTGGTGGATAGGTGGATGGATGGATGGGTAGGTAGGAGGGTGGATTGGGTGGGTAGGTGGATTGGGTGGGTAAAGTGAGGGGAGGGAGGGAGGGAGGGTGGATGGATGGATGGGTAGGTAGGTAGGTAGGTAAAGTAAGGGAGGGAGGGAGGGAAATAGTAAAGTGGGGGAGAGGAGGGAGGGAGGGAGGGAGAGAGGGAGAAGGTTTCGAGACGTTCATCCGGGGCCTTTCGGGTTTTGCGTCGCCTTATTTGTATACAAGAATAAGTTTGGCCTGGATCTGTGCCCGCGGTGATCGTTGGGGTGAGGGTGGGGGTTGGGGTTGGGTGGGGGCGAGGTTTTGTGGGGGGTTGGGGGGATCTCGTAGCTCTTGCTCATTTTGTTTTCTGGCTGACGACTGGGGATATTTTTATTTTAAGTGTAAGATGGATATGTATTACGATATGTCAATCTGCCCAGCTCTCTGTCCCTTTATTTATCTGTCGCTACATCTCCTTATCTATTTTATATTCGTCTTCCATCCATCTATCCATCCATCCATCCATCCATCCATCCATCCATCCATGAACTGAAAACGAATACCTGGAGGCTTTTGAAACCGTTTTCTTGCCTTTCGTTTTTATTCTGCCATGTGGCTATATATGCATTATATATTTTTATCTTTTTCTTTTCCTCCTCTCTCCTCCTCCTTCCTCTCCTCACTCTCCTCTTTCCTCCTCCCTCCTCTCCTCTCTCTCCTTCCTCCTCCTCCTTCCCACCTCCTTCCTCCCACCATCTTCCTCTTCCTCCTCCTCCTCCTACTCCTCCTCCCTCCTCCCTCCTCCTTCCACCTCCCTCCTCCCCCTCCTCCCACCAACTTCCTCCTCCTCCCACCTCCTTCCACCTCCTCCCACCTCCTTCCACCTACCTCCTACCTACCTCCTACCTCCTTCCTCATCCTCCTCCTCCTCCTTCCTCCTCCCACCTCCTCCTCCTTTTCCTCCCCCCCACATCCTTCCTCCTCCTCCTCCTCCTCCTCCTCCTCTGCTTCTTCCAACGGGATTCGTTTCTCCGGAACAAACAAACAGGATATGCAAAGTGCGAGCTCTTGCCTCTTGCCTCTTGCCTCTTGCCTCTTGCTGGTTGGTGTATTATGCTGTCTTTTTTCCTCATTATATTTGAGAGCTCCGAGGCTGTGCTCCATTGCTGGTGGTGTTTTTGTGACATTGGCGCTCTGTTCTTCTCTTTGTTGTCTTTGTTATTCTCTATCGTTTTTTTGTTTTGTTTTGTTTTGTTTTGCCGGTTTCGTTTGTTTGTGTCGCTCGCTGGCTTGCTTGTGCTCGATTGTTCTGTCTCTCTCTCGCTTTCGCGCTCTCTCTTCTCTCGCTCTCTCTCTCTCTCTCTCTCTCCCTCTCCCTCTCCCTCTCCCTCATGTATGCACGCACACGAAAACACACACACACAAACACACACACACGCAATTCTCTTGCTTCCTCCCATGCACACACTTTCATCCCCGCCTCCATTTGCCTAAATAGCAATGTATACATCGTCATTTATGCTGCATTTCCTTCGCCACTTTTCTCGTTCCTTGCTCTCGATCCTTTGCCATTCCCCCCCCCCCCCCCCGTTTCATCTTGCATGCAACGAGCTTCTCGCCCACAGCTGTGTCCTCCTTCAAAGGCTTGCTCCCCACAGCGCCCCTTTCTCCGCCCCCCCCCCTACCCCCCCTACCTCCACCCCCATCCTCACCCCCCATCCTCACCCCCACAGCTGCGCTTCTCTTCTTGTTTCCATCTCTCTACCCTTGCTATCCTTTCACTCTTCACTCTTTCTTCGCTTCTTTCTTCCCATCCTTCCTACTTCTGCTCTATCTCTTCACCCTTCTTCCTACTTCCCTTCTATCTCTTCCCCCTTCCTACTTCCCCTCAATCTCCCCACCCTTCCTACTTCCCCTCTACCTCTTCCCCCTTCCTACTTCCCCTCTACCTCATCCCCCTTCCTATTTCCCTCTACCTCTTCCCCCTTCCTACTTCCCCTCTACCTCTTCCCCCTTCCTACTTCCCCTCTACCTCTTCCCCCTTCCTACTTCCCCTCTACCTCTTCCCCCTTCCTACTTCCCCTCTATCTCCCCACCCTTCCTATTACCCTTTATCTCCCCCCCTTCCCCCCCCTATCCCCCCCACCATTATTCATCCTTTCCACCTAACTCTTCATTTTTTTCTTTCTTTTTCCTTTTCTCCGTTTCTTTCCTTTCTTTTCCTGTCTTTGCACATTTATCCTTATTATCTTGATTTATGTTATCATTCTCCTTTTTTATTACCTTATATTATTTTCTTTTATCCTTCTTTTATTTTTGTTTAAGCTATTCGTCTTCTAAGTTTTCTCGCCACGTTTTCTCATATTCTCCGTTTATCTTCCGTTTTCCTCCTCCCTGAAACGATCTCAATCTCTCTTTCCATTTCATCCTCCCCCCCCCCCTCTCTGCTCTCTACGCCCCTCCTCTGTCTTCTCTATGCCTCTCCCTCCTTCTCTCTATGCCTCTCCCTCCTTCTCTCTATGCCTCTCCCTCCTTCTCTCTACGCCTCTCCCTCCTTCTCTCTACGCCTCTCCCCCCTCCTCTCCACGCCCCTCCCCCCTCCTCCTCCCCACGCTCACCCTCCTCTCCCCTCCCTCCTTCCCACAGTCCTCTCTTTCCTCCCTCCCCATACCTCCTCCTTCCACCCCCCCCCCCCCGCTCGTCTCTTCAGGCCGTCTTCCATACTCCTCCGCCACAAAAGTCTACGGTCCTCGCACTCCACGGGTCAGCATTTATTGCCGATATTGGTTCAGATGTTGAGAGTGGGGGGGGAGGTAGGTGTGGGGATGGGGGTGGGGGAGGTGAGGCAGTGGGGGTGGGTGGAAGCTAGAGGGAGAGTAAAATTTGTCTCTCGTTTATTGGTATGTTTTTTTTTTTTTACTTTTGTATATTTTCGATTTATTCTGTTTTGTATTTCGTTAGTTTATGTGGTTTATTGAGTTTGCTTGTTTTTCCGTATGTTTCTTTTTTTTTCTTTTCTTTTTTTGTGTGCGCGCGCGCGTGTCTGTATTTGTGCTTGTGTACATATGTATGTACATGTGCGTACCTGCGCGTGTCTACTTGTGCGTGCATAATATACACACCGCAGGCATGTAAAGGCACACAAGACTTAATCCTCGCTGCCACGCCAATTCCCCTAATCATCGCAAAAGGAATCAGGTGCCGTAGGGGAAGAGGGCAGGCAGGGGTTAAGGATAGGTGAGAAAGAAAAAAGAAAATAAGAAAGAGAGAGAGAAAAAGGAGAGGGGGAGGAGGAAAAATAAAACTTCGATGAGGAAAAAAAGGAAATAAGAAAGAGAGAAAAAAAGGTTAGGGGGAGAGGGGGGGGGGAAACTTCGATGAGAAAGAAAGGAAATAAGAAAGAGAGAGAAAAAAAAGGGAGAGAGGGAGGAGGAAAAAAAACAAAAAACTTCGAGTTGTGGCAAAGGCCTTATCATTATGCAACAGGTATTCCCGCCAGCCGTCGCTTCTCGGTCGTATATACTGGGGAAAGAATGACGGAGAAGCGGGAGGGAAGATGAGAAGGAGAGGCGGCACTCGGAATTGGGGTTGCGGGGAGGTGAGTAGGAGGGGTGGGGTGGGGTTGGGGGAAGGGTGGGGTGGTGGTGGTGTGGAGGCTGGGGGATGGGGTGGGGTGGTATGGACGCTGGGGGATGGGGTTGGGGGAAGGGTGGGGAGGTGTGGAGGACGGATGGGCTGGGGTTGGGGGAAGGGTGGGGTGGGGGTGGAGTTGGGGGAAGGGGAGGAGGGAGGAAGAGGGTAAGGCGGGTAGGAGGGAGATGGGAAGGCGGGTAGGGGGGAGAGGGGGAAGGCGGGTAGGGGGGAGAGGGGGAAGGCGGGTAGGGGGGAGAGGGGGAAGGCGGGTAGGAGGGAGAAGGGGAAGGCGGGTAGGGGGGAGAGGGGGATGGCTGGAAGAAGGGAGAGGTGTAAGACGAGGAAGGAGGAAGAAGGGAAGAGGAGGTAGTTGGAGGAAGAAGGATGAAGGAGTATGAAGAAGAGGAATGAGGAGATGGAGGAAATGTAACAAAAAATCCGGAGAAGGGAAGCGAGGATATGACGACGAAGAGGAATCAACGACATTGAAAAAAAAAGAAAGAAAAAAAAACGAATGAATCGAATCGATTTGATAATATCAACAAAGATCACAGCAGAATAATACAGAAAACGGGCAGAGTCAAATACGACAGATAAAAAAACGACAACAGAAGAATAAAACAAACGACAAAGACAAAGAAAAAAAAACAAAAAAACATAAGAATAGCATCGACAGCACGATTAGACAGCGGAAAATCGAGCCGACTATCGCACCCGCTGACAGAGACAGACGGCCGACTCGTGACGAGCCGTCGGGAAGGCCTGTCTGCCCGCGGGGGTGAGGAGTTTGGTGGGGGGGGGGGGGGGGATGGGGATAAGGGGGTACGGGGTACGGGGGGGGGGGTGGATATCGACAGCGCGTCCTTCGAGTCAGCGCTAGTTTCCTTTAAGTCGTCTTTGGTTCGTTTTTTTTTGTTTTTTTCTTGTTTTTTTTGTTTGTTCTTTGTCGTGTTGTTGCTTTTTTGTTTTTTTGGTTTGCATTATCGTTGTTTCTTCTTTGCTTCACTCTTGGTGCTTTTTTATTTATTTTTTGTTTTGTTTCGTCCTTGCTTTGTTCTTTGCTTCAGTCTTGCTTTCTCCTTTGCTTTATCTTGCGTCTTCTGTACTACATCCTTGGTTTGCCCGAACCTTGCTTCTTCTTTTTGTCCTTGCCTCTTCCTTCCCTCACCCTTGCTTCTTTGATTTACCTTTGTCTCATCTCTACTGCTTCTGTACTCCCTCCTTGTTTGCTTCGTCCTTGCCTCCTCTTTGCCTCACCCTTGCCTCTTTATTTGCTTCATCCTTGCCTCTTTATTTGCTTCACCCTTGCCTCTTTATTTGCTTCACCCTTGCCTCTTTTTCTTCATCCTTGCCTCTTTATTTGCTTCATCCTTCCCTCTTTATTTGTTTCATCCTTGCTTCACCCTTGCCTCTTTATTTTCTTCATCTTTGCCTCTTTATTTGCTTCATCCTTCCCTCTTTATTTGCTTTATCCTTGCCTCTTTATTTTCTTCATCCTTCCCTCTTTATTTGCTTCATCCTTGCCTCACCCTCACCCTTGCCTCATCCTGGCAGCTGGCTCTCCTCAGGCATCAGCAGTCAAGCGTCTTAAACTTACGCGCTGTCTTTTGTCTCCCGGAGAAGAAGAAGAAGAAAAAGAAGAAGAAAAAGAAAAAGGTATAAAAGAGAATCAGAATCTTCTTGTAGTGCTTGCTTTCAGGTGGCGAGGGGGGGGGGGGTGGACCTTGTGCGTGCATTTGTTTGTTTGTTAGTCTTTCGTCGGGAATGATGAGTGGGTTTTTTGCTTATTATTAATACCGGTTAGATATTTTTTTTACTTGAGCTTGCTTGTATGTGCAATATAAGACAATCAAAAGGAAAAATTGCTAGACAATTCGTAGGAAGTTCATATCTCTCTATCCATCTATCTATCTATCTATCTATCTATCTCTATCTCTATCCCTCTATCTCTTTCCCTCCCTCAACCCCCTACCCTCTCTCTCTATCTCTCTCCCTCCCTTCCTCAACCCCCTACCCTCTCTCTCCCTCTACCCCCTCCCTATTCCTCTAACTCTTCACCCTCCTACCCTACTCCTCCCCCAGTCCCCCCTCTCTCTTTTCTTCCGAAATATTCAGTCTCGTGTATATCGGATCTTGCCGCTTTCCCGATAACTTTTACCGTCATTTGTTAGCGCGGACGAGGACATCGAGACAGATGGGATAGGAGCTGCTTCTGCTTTCTGCTTTCTGCTTTCTTGGGATGGTCCGATTTTCTTCTTTTTTTTGGTATTTGTATTTTTTCTTCACTCCCTTTTCTTCTTTCCTACCTTCCTCCTTTATCCCCCTTTCTCTGTTTTTACTCCCTTTCCTCCCTCTTTTCCCCTTTTTCTCCTCTTTACGCCCTTCCCTCCTCCTTTTTACTCCCCCCTTTCCCTATTTTTCTCTCCTCCGCCTCCCTCCTCTCTTCCTCTCCCCCCTTTACTCTTCCCTCTTCCTCTCGCCCCTTCCCTCTTCTCTCTTCCTCTCTCCTGCCCCCCTTCCCCTCATCCTCTCCCCTGCCCCCCTTCCCCCCTTCCCTCTTCCTTCCTCCCTCCTCCCTCCCTCCTTTCCCTCCCCCTTTCCTCTTCCTCCCTCCTCCTTTCCCTCCCCCTTTCCTATTCCTCTCCTCTTCCTCCCTCCCGCCCCCTTTCCCTTTTCCTCTCTCCTGCCCCCCTTCCCTCTTCCTCTCTTCTCCCCCCTTTCCTCTTCCTTTCTCCTGTCCCCCTTCCCTCTTTCTCTCTTCTTCCTCCCTCCTCCTTTCCCTCCCCCTTTCCCTCACCCTTTCCTCTTCCTCTCTTCTCCCCCCTTCCCTCTTCCTTGTCCCCTTGTCGTCCTGTTCACAACCCGCTCCTCGGGCACCGGGAGCGACTTGTTATCTCGACTCCTCTTGTTCCCTGCTGACGCGTCCTGCTTTCCGCTTTTCGCTCCGAAGGCTCTGCTTTTCTGCGTCTGTCGTCTTTCCTGGTCTTCCTTTTGTGCTTTTTTGGGGGGCTGCTTCTCTTCTCCTTCTGCGGGCTTTGGATTTTTTTTAGATTTTTTTTTTTTTTTTTTAAGATTTTTTCGTTTTCGTTTTCGTTTTCGTTCGTGGCTTTGACTTTTTTTTCTTCTTCTTCTCTTGTTTGTGTTTTTTTTTCTCTCTCTTATTTTTCTTGTGGACTTTATTGTGTTTTCGTAGTTCTTATTTCTATGTTGGTCCCCTTCAGTTATTCATATCCATCCCTCCCTCCTTTCTATCCCTCCCTCCCTCCTTTCTATCCCTCCCTCCCTCCTTTCTACCTCTCCGTCCCTCCATTCTATCCCTCCGTTCCTCCTCTCTCTGCTTCCCTTCCTCCTTTCTCTCTCTCCTTCCCTTCTTCCTCCCTTTCTTCCCACCTAATTCCTTCCTCTCTCTCTCTCACAACCTATTTCTCTGTCTCCTCCTTCCCTCTTCCTCACCTTCTTCCACTCATTTTTCAATCCCCTTACCTCCCTCCTCATCCCCCTCTCTCTACTCCTCCTTCTCCTTCTCTCTCTACTCCTCTTCCTCCCCTCCCTTCTCCCCTCCTCCCCCTCTCTTCGTCTCTTTCATCCCTCTCCCTTCCCTCTCATCCAGATTGCGTCGCCGTTGCAGTCGATTTCGACGCCTCCCTCGCCCCCCCACCCCCCACCCCCACCCCCTCAAAAAAAAAGAAAAAGAAAAACGCGTCAGTACGATTAATAGCCGATAATCGGTCTTCACTTCTCGCTCCTGCGGTAAGTGTTTTTAGAGGAGGAGGAGGGGGATGGAGAGGGGTGGGGGATGGGGAGGCAAAGAGGAGAGGATTGAGAGGGGGGTAGGGGTGGGGATGGAGGGGATGGGGTGGGAGAGAGGAGAGGATGGAGAGGATGGGGAGAGGGAGGAGGGGGAGGGAGAGAGAGAGATGGGGAGAGGGAGGAGGAGGGAGCAAGGAGGAGGAGGACGAGGAGGGAGGAGGAGGGAGATGGGGAGTGGGAGGAGGGGGAGAGAGAGAGAGAGAGAGAGGGGGAGAGGCAGGAGGAGGAGGAGGAGGAGGAGGGGGGGGAATGGGGGTGCAAGGGGGAACTTCTCTTACCTGGTACTCATTAGAGGGGAGAGGGGAGAGGGGAGGGTACGCGGAGGTGGTGGTAGAAAGGAATTTGAGAGAGGGTAGAAGAGACAGAGGGAAGGAGGAGACAAGAAGTATGAAACGAAGATAGCTCTCAAGGCAGCCATATTTGATCAATCTAATCAAATTTGTATAGATGATTAAGAAGCCAATTTGTTTAATAAAAAACGATTAGAATCGAATATATCAAATCAAAAAAATATGTATGTATGCAATTAATGAAACCACATTTAATCAAAATTATATATGAAAAATAAACACTTTACACATGGCTTTGAGGGGAAAAATCACCAGCTCTTCTCGCTAATCTCCGTATTTGAAATATTCTTCTGGAACGTTTTGTTGCGTTAATGAGCTATGTAATGAATTAATTAATTTTGAGGGGGGCTCCCATTTTAACTCTGCGGGCGGGAAACGCGAGGTTCGGGACGGGGAGGGGGAGGGAAGCGATGTGGGGTGGGGTGGGGGGGTGGGGGGAAGTGTGTGTGTGTGTGTGTCTGTCTGTCTGTCTGATGGTTTGGGAAGGAAGGAGCGAAGAGAGAATGGAGGAAGAGGAGGGAAGAGGGGGAAAGAGAGGATGGAGGAAGAGAGGAGGAAGAGGAGGGAAGAGGAGGGAAGAGAGGATGGAGGAAGAAGTGGAAAGAGAGGATAGAGGAAGAGGAGGAGGAAAGAGAGGACGGATTAAGAGAGGATGTAAGAGGGAGGAGGAAGGAAGAGGAATATGAGGAAGCAAGAAAGAAAAAGCGAAGAGTAGAGAGAGGAGGAAGAAGAAAAGACCTAACAAGATAAGGATGATGGCGCTGATAAAAGACCCTACCAGTTCGAACAGGAAAAAGAGAAGCCCAGAACAAGAGGGAAGAAGCAAAAGCGAATAGAGATAAAAAGGGGGGGGGGACGGAGAAGGAATAAGAGAGAGACCAAACCTCAGCCGAAACAAACCCCAAATCTGGGTGTCGATCGAGGGGTTGAAGACAGTCCGATAGACACCACGGAGGGTTTTCGTCGGGGTTTTAAAGCTTCGAATGCGGCAGTTGGGAAAGTATTGGGAAAAGGGTTTGAATCGGCGGGTAGGGGGGGGGGTAGAGGTGGAGGAGAAGAAGGGGGAGGAGAAGGAGAAGAAAAATAGGAGGAAGATTAAGAGGAGGAGGGGAGAGGGGTAGGGAGGAAAGAAAGAGGAGGAGGATGGAAGGAGGAAGAGGAAGAAGAAGAAGAGGAAGAAGAAGAAGAAGAAGAAGAAGAAGAAGAAGAAGAAGAAGAAGAAGAATAGGAGGAAACGAAAGAGGAGGAGGAGAGAGAGAGGGAAGGGGGAGATACAGCAGGAGAAGAGTGGAAAGAGTAGGAGAAAGAGAAAGAAGAAGTAAAACAAGGACGAGGAGAAGAAAAAGAATAAGAAAGCCAAGAAGAAGAAGAACACAGAGAAGAAAGCACGCAAGAGGAATAAGAGAGAAGAGAAGCGGAGACCCAGGAGTGAGTGGCATGTGGGCGGCGCAGGTGTTGGAGTTACACCTCGGAAGCACGAGTGGGCGGAGGAGAGACGGAATCGGAGAATCGATCCCTCACTTGTGTCCGTTTTGTGCTGTTTGAAATGCCTGAGATTGACACTCGGATTTATTTATTTATTTTTTTTTTTTTTGGGGGGGGGAGGGAAAGGGGGGGGGCTTAGCGTGGCGGTTTTTCGGTTTGGAGAAAGGGAGAGGCAAGAGACAAGAGGAATTGTATAGATATATGTGCACACATATGCATGATTGCACATGCATACGCTGCGCGCACACGCACGCACGCACACGCACAAAAACGCCCCCATCCCAATCCACCCCACTCCCCACCAATCAAAAACCCCCTACCCTCCCCCTTCCCCCACCCCACCCCACCCCATCCCACGCACAAGATAAAATAAGAATGATTTCCTCCCAAAAAATATTTATTCCAAGCATCTCTCTGGTTGGGGGTAGGGGGGTGGGGGTGGGGGGGCGTTTGAATGGTCACCCGGGTGAGCCCACCTTATTGTCGTCTGCGGGCGTGGATGGGGGCAGTTTCTCTCCCCGATTGGAAGCTCTTTTTTCGAGGCATGTCGGGTGCTTGCTACCTTTTCTGGGTTTATTTTTTTTTTCCCCTTTTTTTCTTTTTTGTTGGTTTTCGTTCGGTTTTGTTCTCTCCTTTTTTCTCGTTATATTTTTTTTTCGTATTCTGTTTTTTTTTCTTGTTTTCTTTTTTTCTGGCTGTTTCTGTTTATCTCTCCGTTCCTCCTTGTCTTCCCTCTTTCCCTCTGCTATTCTTCCCTTTCTCCTTCTCCCTCCCACACCCTTTCTATCTATCCATCCATCTATCTATCTATCTATCTATCTATCTATCTATCGTTCTCTTTCTCCTTTTGTTATTTTCGCGTTTAAGGTCCGTATATTTTTGTGTTTTATATTTGTATATTGGCGTGGTACAGGCGAGTCTAGATATTCTTTTACTTTGATTCAAACAGGGACGGTAGGTAGGGATGGAGGTGGAGGTGGAGGTGGAGGGAAAGAAAGAGGAGATCATGGAGGAAGAGGAAAAGGAAGAGGTGGAGAGAAAGGAAGAAGGAGGAGGAGGTGAGGAGAAAGGAAATGGAGGAGGTGGAAGAGATGGAGGATGGAGAAGGAGATAGAATAGGAAATAGGGGAAAACGGAAAATAAAACGAAAACCACATAAGAAAAGAAGCTAAAGAAAGAAAAGGAAAAATTATAATAAACACCCTCTCAACCCACCCACCCCCTTCCAATATACCCCCCCCCCCCACCATAAAAAGAAATAAGAGAATAAAGAAAATAAAGAAAATAGGATCATCTGGCGCGGGTCGAGGCCAGCATTCCCATCCCAAGAGGACAAGCGCAGTACATCAGGAAGCTAATGTGACCTCGAGGGGGATCAAGGGATGATGACGCGACCTTTCATACGTGACCTTATCTGGCCTGGTTTGGAGGGCTGGTTGGGATGGCTGATGGCTGGCTCGAGGGCTGTCGTCCTTGGTTTTCTTTTCTGTTTTCTGGTGGTGGTGGTGGTGGTGGTGTTTTCGTGTTGGTTTTTGGTGGGTTTGTTTGGTTGGTTGGTTGGTAGGGGAGGGTTTTTGGTTGTCTTGGTTTGTCTTGATTTTTTTTCTCTCTTTTTTTTCTCTTGGTTGGTGTTGATTGTTTTTCTTTTATCATTTATACATATCTATTTTATACATATCTATTTTATCATTTATACATATCTATTTTATACATATCTATTACATTTTTCTTTTATCATTTATACACTTGCGCACGCACACTCACACACGCATACACACACTCACACTCACACACGCATACACACACTCACACTTACACACGCGTACACACACTCACACTTACACACGCGTACACACAAACACACACACACACACAATCCCTCCCTCTCTCCCTCCCTCCCTCCCTTTCTCCCTCCCTCCCTCCCTCCCTTTCTCCCTCCCTCTCTCCCTCCCTCTCTCCCTCCCTCTCTCCCTCTCCCTCTCCCTCTCTCCCTCCCTCTCCCTCCCTCCCTCCCTCTCCCTCCCTCTCTCTCTCCCTCCCTCCCTCCCCCCCCACACACACACACACACACACACACACACACACACACACACACACACACACACACACACACACACACACACACACACACACACACACACACAAAATCCCTCCCTCTCTCCCTCTCTCCCTCTCTCCCTCTACGGGTGATTCGCTGCGCCGATATAAATCCCGGAATAAGATGGATGAACCAAGTGATTTACGCGCCAAAAGGCCGAAAAAAAACGAAAAAAAAGAACTGTAGACAATGAGCAATGGCGACGAGCGGGAAAGTTTGACCAATTAGCTTATGAGCTGCGTTGATGACTCGCCTCTGCTCACGGGGGCTGCTCGACCTTGCCTCGCTTGCTTCTTTTACTTCGCTTGTTTTTGGTGGTCTTGTTTGCTTCGCTTGTTTTTGGTTGCTTTGTTTGGTTCGCTTGTTTTTGGTTGTGTTGCTTCTCTTGTTTGTCTTGCTTTCATTGCTCCGTTTGCTTCACTTGCTTCCATGTCTCACTTTACTCCCCCTTTTTTGGCCATGATGTTTCCCTTAGCTTTTATTAGTCTTTTTTTCCTTTTTTCTCTTTTTTTCTCTCACTCTCTCACTATTGCTCTATTTCCTCTCCCCTTTCTTTCTCCTCTCCCTCTCCTTCCCTCTCCTACTCTTTTCCTCTCGCCTCTCCCCCTTTCACCACTCCATCTCCCCCTCCTATCTCTCCCCCTCCTTTCCTCTCTTCTATCTCTCCTCTCCCCCTCCTTTCCTCTCTTCTATCCCCCTCCTTCCCTCTTCCCTCTTCCCTCTCTTCTATCGCCCTCCTTTCCTCTCACCTCCTCCTTCCCTCTCCCCTCTCCCCTTACCTCTCCCCTTTAGGCGAGGCATCTCTCTCTCGCTCTCGCTCTCGTTCTCTTGCTCTCACTCTGTCTGTATGTCTGTTTTCTTTTAATAGCAATGTATAAGCGAGGAATCTGTATTTATATGTATATATATTGTTTTGAGTAATGTACATTTTTTTTTCATTTTATTCACTGGCTCTTTCGTTTTCATTTTTTTTACAACTAGAAATGTATTTTATTTTTCTTCAAGCCTTTGTCTCTTCTACCCTTTTTTTCAAATACTTATTTTTTTCTATCTTTTCAATTTTTTCATATATATATTTTTTTTTATTGAGAGAAAAGTTGGGCTTAGATATGCTAGCAGTGATGGGATTACAGAATGATATTGAAGGTTTACGAAGGATAATATGTAAGAAGATTGGGTATGCAAGAGTAAATGAGTAATGGCGAGAGGGAGAAAGGTAGCTAGATAAGATGATGGAGGATAAAGATGCGGAAATAGCCAGTTGAAAGAGAGAGATAGAACCGCTGAACTCCCCCCCCCCCAAAAAAAAAATATATATATATATATATGTGTGTGTGTGTGTGTTTGTGTGTGTGTGTGAAACGATAAGGAATTGATCCCCTACCCTCCGAAAAAAAATCGAACCGTGTCAAGTACAATGAAACGAGAGAAAGAGGTAGAAAGAGGAGGGAGAGAGAGAGAGAGAGAGAGAGAGATTGTCCTCTCCGGGATCAGCAATTATACCCCAGGGAGAGAGAGAGAGAGAGAGAGAGACCCAGGAATGAAGGAGAGATCGTGTAGAGGGGGAAGGGGGGGGGGGATCGTGTGTCACCATTTACCCCCCTTCCCCCCTCACCCTCACCCTTGCCCATTCCGCCTTCGGTTTGCTTTTTTTCTTGTTTTGTATTCTTTTTATCCACTTCCTCTCTCTTTCTCTTCCTCCTCCTCTTCCTCTCTCTCTTCCTCTCTCTCTCTCTCACTCACTCACTCTCACTCCTTTTCTTTCCGTGTCTTTCTCTGTCTTGCCTTTCGTCTCTCTTCTCTCTCATTTTCTTCTCCTCGACCCTTGTATCTCAATGATATGCTCATCTCTTTTCGTCTTCCCTTTTATCTTCTCTTTTCGAACCGAGTTCATTATGACAAGTAATCCAATTACAATTACATCTCTTGCTTTGTGGAAATTGAAGTTAGTAAGTCTCATTTATACCTTTTTATCTCTCTCTTCCTCACTATTCTCACAACCCTTCCTTTTCTTTCTTACTACCTTTATCTCTTCTTCTCTCCCCTTCCCTTCCCTTTCTTCTCTTCCTTTCCCCTTTTCTGGTCCTTTCCTCCTCCCCTCTCCCTGTTCTCTGTTCCCTTCTCTTCTCTTCTCTTCCCTAGCCTTCCCTTCTCATCCCATCCCTAGCATTCCTTACCCTTCTCTTCTCTTCCTCCCCATCCCTCTCCCTTCCCCTTCCCTTCCCTTCCCTTCCCTTCCCATCCCTCAACCCTTCTTCTTCCCATCCCTCCCCCCTCTCCCCCTTCCCATCCGTCTTCCCTTCCCCTTCCCTCTCCCCTCTCCTTCCCTTCTCCTCCCCTCCCCATCCCTCTTCCCCTCTTCCCTTCTCCCCTCCCCCCTCTCCTTCCCTTCTCCTCCCTCTTTTTTATCCCTTCTCCCTCTTCCCCTTTCCCTTCCCCTTCCTCTTTTTCATCCCCTGCAGGAAGGATCGCGCTGCCGAATATTTGACATTTTTTGAGAAGCTTATGAGGCGGGAGCCGTGTTCTGCCTCGGCGTCTTGTATCGCCGCCCGGAAGGGGGAGAGAGAGGGGAGGGGAAAGAGGGGGAGAGAGAGAGGAGGTGAGGGGAGGGGAAGGGGAAGTGGAGAGAGAGGGGAGGGGAAGGGAAGGAAGGAGGGAGAGAGAGGGGAGGGGAGAAAGAGAGGGAAGAGCACATGGAGACAGCGCAAAGAAAAAGAAGAGGAAGTGAAGAAAAGGTAAAGGAGAGAGGGACAGACAGACAGGAAAGGAAAGACAAAGACGAAGAGGGAAAAGAGAAGAAAGACGACATGAAACGGGTGGGGAGGGGGGAGGGGGAGAGGGTGAGAGGGTGCTTTATTGAGGTGTTGGAGACGGTTCATTGTTAGGGGGGTGGGGGTGGGGGGGGGGTGGGGGTGGGGGTGGGCGTGGAATTTTAAAGAGTGTGGATTTTATTTCGAGGAAGTGTATTTTGTGTGGTTCCATTTTTATTGGGGTTAGACACACAGAGAGAGGGGGAGGATGGGAGAGAGAGGGGGAGGATGGGAGGAAGAGAGAGGGAGAGGGAGGGAGGGAGGGAGGGAGGGGAGGATGGGAGAGGGAGAGAGGGGGAAGAAGGAAGAGAGAGGGAGAGGGAGGAAGAGGATGGGAGAGGGAGAAGGGGAGGGGGCTTACAAATTGAGAAGGAGAGGGAGAGAGATTAAGAATAAAATATAACATTTTTCTAATGGAATAAATGGGCGAATTGTGATAGTCGGAAATCGGTAAAATAGATAGAAAAAGGGGAGATAATGACAGAGGAGCGATGTGTTGAAATGGGCAGGGAAGGGGAAGAAGGGAAAGGGGGGGAAATGGGAATAGAAAGTTGACGGAAATGAGGAGGATGAGGAACATGAAATGATGATGGAAGGGGAAGAGGGGAAAATAGGAATAGAAAGTTGACGGAAATGAGGAGGATGAGATGATGATGGAAAGGAGAGAGGAGGAAAAGGCCAATAGAAAGTTGACGGAAATGAGGAGGATGAGGAACATGAAATGATGATGGAAAGGAGAGAGGAGGAAAAGGCCAATAGAAAGTTGACGGAAATGAAGAAAATGAATAACATGAGAGGATGATGGAAGGGGAAGAGAGGAGAAAAGGCCAATAGAAAGTTGACGGAAATGAAGAAAATGAATAACATGAGAGGATGATGGAAGGGGAAGAGAGGAGAAAAGGCCAATAGAAAGTTGACGGAAATGAAGAAAATGAATAACATGAGAGGATGATGGAAGGGGAAGAGAGGGGAAAAGGCCAATAGAAAGTTGACGGAAATGAAGAAAATGAATAACATGAGAAGATGATGGAAGGGGAAGAGAGGGGAAAAGGCCAATAGAAAGTTGATGGAAATGAGGAGGATGAGATGATGATGGAAAGGAGAGAGGAGGAAAAGGCCAATAGAAAGTTGACGGAAATGAGGAGGAGGAGGAACATGAGATGATGGAAAGGGAAGAGAGGAGAAAGGCCAATAGAAAGTTGACGGAAATGTGCAAAATAAAGAGGATACGGAGAGACTATGAACGTTGAAAGCAAAGTGTAGGATTGGATTGAAAGAACTCGAAAATCTTTTTGAATTAGATTGAGTTAGAGATTGGATTCCAGAATGCAAAGATTAGATTTTTTTCTTTTTAGGGAGGAGAGGGGAGGGAGGGAAGGGGGACGGGGAGGGAGGGGGAGGAGGGAGGTTCAGCGTCGTATCTTGGAAGTATAAATGGGGTAAAGAAAGAAATAATTTGGGGGGAAAATAAAAGATTTCAGATATTCATGAAATTTCACGAGAGATTTCGCCTTCAGAAACTTTTAATTATTTTTTAAGTCTCAAAGCAAACTTCATCCAAAAACACTTCCTCTTTTCCAGAAACGCTTGCCGCTCTTGAGCTCAGCCATCTCCCTCCCTCCCTTCATTAAAGACCATTTTCTGGCGTGCGATCGCTCTTTCTCTCGCGGGTTTTTTTGTGCTTGAGCTCTCTCTTTCTCTCTCTTTTTCTGTCTTTCGCTCTCACTTTCTCTCTCTCTTTCTGTCTTTCGCTCTCTCTTTCTCTGTCTTTTTCTGTCTTTCGCTCTCACTTTCTCTTTTTTTCTGCCTTTCGCTCTCTCTTTCTCTCTCTTTTTCTGTCTTTCGCTCTCTCTTTCTCTCTCTTTTTCTGTCTTTCGCTCTCTCTTTCTCTCTCTTTTTCTGTCTTTCGCCCTCACTTTCTCTCTCCTTTTCTGTCTTTCGCTCTCTCTTTCTCTCTCTTTTTCTGTCTTTCGCCCTCACTTTCTCTCTCCTTTTCTGTCTTTCGCTCTTTCTCTCGCTCAGTTTCTATCATCTCTTGTTTACTCTTTCTCTCGCGTTTTTTCACTCTTGAGCTCTCTCTTTCTCTCTCTTTTTATGTCTTTCGTTCTCTCGCTCACTTTCTATCATCTTTTGTTTGCTCTTTCTCTCTTTCTCTCTTGAGCTCGCTCTTTCTCTACCACTATAACACTTCTTCTCTCTCTCTCTTTCTTCCTTTCTCTCACCCCTCCCTCCCTCCCTCCCTCCCTTCTCCTTTCCCTCCTTCTCCACACCCTCCCCACCTTATCCTCCCTCCCACCACCACCTCCTCTTCCTCCTCCTCCTCCTCCCCCCCTCCTCCTCCTCCTCCTCCTCCTCCTCCTCCTCCTCCTCCTCCTCCTCCCTCCTCCTCCTCCTCCTCCCCCCTCCTCCTCCTCCTCCTCCTCCTCCTCCTCCTCCTCCTCCTCCTCCTCCTCCTCCTCCTCCCCCCCCCCTCCTCCTCCTCCTCCCCTCCTTCCAAATTTCTTTGGAATTTCCTCCCCAGGTTCTCTTACAACACCTTCAACCCTTTCTGGAAAATTCGAAAGATTCTTTTTTCCCCGTTTGATTTCTTTTTCTTTCCTTCTTCCTTCCTTCCTTCCTTCCTTCCTTCCTTCCTTCCTTCCTTCCTTCTCCTATCTTCTCCCTATATCGGGGGTTTATTTTATTTTCTGTTCCATACCATTTTATTTAATGGTATTTATGACCGTTTGGTTGGTACGAGATTTGAATATGATTTTTTTTTTCTTATATAATGGGATTTTTTTTTATTGTTAGGTGTGGAAGTCTAGGTTTAAGGGTGTGTGTGATCTGCTTATATATTGCCAGAGGAATTGTGACGAATTTTGTTTGCTTTAGTGAGGCATATATGTAATGTAGATTTTTCTTTGGATGAGCTAACAATCAAAAATGGTTACCAATCAAAAATGATTAATCTGGCCAGGTTTGTTATAATCGGGTCATATCTTTAATATCTTTAAACAAAACTCTGCGGACATAAAACCCGACAACTTTCTCTGAAGGGAACGTAAGAGAGAGAGAGAGAGGGAGAGGGAGGGAGAGAGATAGAGAGAGAGAGCGAGAGAGAGAGAGAGAGAGAGGGAGAGCGAGAGAGAGAGAGAGAGAGAGAGAGAGCGAGAGAGAGAGAGAGAGTAAGAGTCAGTGTCAGTCGAAAACGTACTGCAAAATCGGACGTAACGTCGCTAAGGAAATGTCGAAAAATCTGCCAAATTTTCCAATTCTCCCCAAATCGGAAATATTGGAGAAAAAGTACGTCTTCGCCTCAGGGTTTCCGGCGCGCGATGGAAATGCGACGATTTTCCTTCGTGTTTACACAACTTTTGTTTGATTTGCTGTTTTCTTTATTTCTGAATGTCTTTTTTTTATCTTAGTTTTTTTTTATTATTATTATTAGCCCCCCCCCCCCATTCTCACCTCCCCATTAGAAGGAAGATTCTCTGAGATTTCTCTCTCTCTCTCTCTCTCTCTCTCTCTCTCTCTCTCTCTCTCTCTCTCTCTCTCTCTCTCTCTCTCTCTCATGTCTTCCTACTCTCACTTCTCCCTCTCTCTCTCTCCCTCCCTCCCTCCCTCCCTCCCTCCTCCTTTTACTGTCCCTTCCTCATCCCTTTTTGTTTTGTTTTTCATCTCCCTCTCTTGTCACTTCTCCCTTTTTATTCTTCCTTCCATTCCTCTCTAAATTTCGAAAGAGGGAGAGGAGGGGACCCTCTCTCTTCCTCTCCCCTTCTCCCTTCTCCTTTTCCTTCTTCCTCTCCTTTCATCACCTCTTCTCTTTGTCCCTCCTACCTTCTTCTTTCTTCCTTTCCTCTTTGCTTTCTTCCTTTCTCCCTTTCCTCTTTTTCTCCCTTACTCCCTTTTTCCCCGTCCTCTTTTATATCCTGTCTCCTTCCCCCCTTTCTTCCTTTTCCCCCCTTTCTCCCTTTCATCCCTTCCCCCTCAAAACCCTATAGATTTATCTGATAGCAACATCGACCTCCAGCAAAATTTCGGTGACGTCGAAAAGAAAGAAAGGAAAAAAAAGTCTCACGAACTTTGGGGGACGCCGCTGTCGAAGTATTGATAAAATTCGCCCTTCTACCTCTCCCTCCTTTCCTCCTCCTCTGCCCCCTCCCCCTCCCTTCTTCTCCCCCTTCTTCACCCCCTCCCCAGCTCCTCCTCCTCCCCCTCCATTAGCCTATCCTTCTCATGGCTATCTGGATATCTTCCCTTAATTTTCTCCCTAGAACAGCCGTAGAATCCTCCCCTCCTTAGAATATCCCCCTTTCCCAATGCCGTCCTTGAATCCCCCCCCCCCCTGTTTCCATCATAAAACTCCCCTTCCTTTCCGTTATTCCACTTTTTTTCCCTTCCCCCTTCCCCTTCCTAGAAATGTCCCTGGACCCTTGCCCCCTACCTCTTCCCCTACCCCCCTACCTCCCCCTGGACCCTTACCCCTACCTCCCCCTGGACCCTTACCCCTACCTCCTCCCCCCTTTGACCTAGATAGCCCCCCCCCCCCCCTTCACGAAATTTCGGCTTCATTGCCTTATTATTTAATTTTGTCTTGTGGAGTGACCTGAGAGGGTGGGTGGAAGAGATTGAGGTGGAACAGGATGGTGGGGGAGGGGGAGTGGGATGAAGGTAGGCAGGAACCCACCAAGAGGTCTGCCCTCGTGGCTCCCCCCACCCCTCTCTCTCCAATACTTCTCTCCCTC
>BOPN01000613.1:320000-355000 GCA_017312705.2 Penaeus japonicus
TTTTCTTTTTTCTTTTTTTTTAGTATCTTTATTTTCTCTTTTTTTCCGTATCCTTATCCTTATTTTTTTTATTTTTCTTTCTTCTTCTCTTCCTCTTCTTACTTTTCGTCTCTCCCTCCCTCCCTCCTCCTTTTCCTCCACTCCTTCTTCCTCCCTCCTCCTTTTCCTCCGCTAATTCTTCCTCCCTCCTTCCCTCCCCCCCTCCCTCCTCCTTTTCCTCCATTCCTTCCTTCCCATCCTCCCTCCCCACCCTTCCTCCTTCCCTCCTCCTTTTCCTCCACTCCTTCCTCCCTCCCTCCTCCTTTTCCTCCACTCCTCCCACCCTCCCTCCCTCTCCCCCTCCCCACCCATCCTCCGCTTGACTTACAACCGCCTGGCTCTCTTCCTTAATGCTTTCCGGTGTGCTTTCCCTCTGCTTGCATGTACGTCAGGATACGTGTGGTTGTGTGTCACAAGCACGACCCAACCTGCCTATTTTCACTCTCTCATTTATCCGTTTATTTCTTTATTTGTATATTTGCTTACCGTTTCGAAGTCCTTTGAAATGTAGTTGTTTGTTTGTTCATTATTATTATTTTTTTTTTGGTTATTATTCTTATTTATCAGTTTGTTTTATTGGTTTGTTTACTTAATTTTCTCGCATATATTTATTTTCATATATTTGTTTATGCATCTTATTTATTCATTTATTTATTTACGTATTTATTTACTCATCTAATTATTTATTCATTTATTCGCTCATTTATTCGCCTATTTCTCAGCGTTTTCTTTTCCTCTCCGCCGTATGACCTCGCCTGTCAAGACAATTTATGTATCGGCCTTCGTAGATACTTAAGTCTTGGACGAGAGTTTCTGAGAAGATTCGGGAGGATGGCAAGTATTGAGCAGATTGCATCCAAGAGTTTGTGAAATATGTGTGTGTGTATATATATATATATGTATATATATATATATATATATATATATATATATATATATATATATATATATATATATATAATATAATATATATATATCTGTGTGTGTGTGTGTGTGTGTGTGTGTGTGTGTGTGTGTGTATGTATGTATATAATAATAATAATAATGATAATGATAATATATATATATATATGTGGGGAGAGGTTAAAGGAGGGACGGTGATGGTTGTAGGGAAGGAGTAAGATGGAGGGGGATGGGAAGGGGAAGGAGTAGGGGGAAAGCGAGGTGGTTTTGGGAAAGGAGGGAAGGAGGGAGGCAAGGTGGGAGGGAGGGAGGGATGAGCTGTAAAGGTAATTAGAAGGAGGATAGGGATAGGAGGTGGGGGGGAAAGGGAGAGTAGGGGAGGAGGAGGAGGAGGAGGAGGAGGAGGAAGAGGACGACGACGACTTTCGCATTAAGTTTCATGGGGTTAGGGGTAGGGGGAAAGGGGGGGAGGTGACAGGCTGCAGGACGGGCTTGCAAAGGAATCGTTCTTGGACTTTGTGCAACGAAGGAAGAAGTTGTCTTTATTTTTATTTATTTATTTATTTTTTTATTTTTTTATTTTTTTTTTTGTTTGTTTACTTGTGAGTATTATAGTTGTTGCTATTGACATCATCAGCATCATCATTGTTGTTGTTATCGTCATCATCCTTTTGTTGTTTTTTAGCTCTATTTTTCATTAACGTTATTTTTTAATTATTAAACATCGCCGTTTTCTTCGCAAACATCATTATCATTACTTTTAATTAACGAATCGTGCCCCCGTTGGCTGTGGATCATCGTCATTACCAGTATTATTTTTATCATCAGTGTTATTACCTTTTGCATCATTGCATGACTATTGCAGAATCCGGCTGCATTGCGCGCATCGACTCCGTTTGTCTGACACCGCCTCGGCATTTTTATCGTTGATTTTAGGAGCAGGTTAGTTGCTACTTGATGGGCGTGACCTGTGACCTCTCTCTCCGGCGATTGTTAGGGGGGGGGGGGGAGGAAAGGGGGGAGGGATTATTCATCAACATTAAATCCTTTTATACGTCGAAGAAAATCGGTTTTCAGTTTTTTTTCACTTTTTCTTTTGTTTTATATTATTTTTCTTTCTCCCGTTTGTTTATTTATTTATTTTTTTGTTCCCCATTTGTGCTCTCTTTTTTTCCCCCTTTTCTTTCTTTCGTCTTTCTTCGCGTTTTTGTTTCTTTTGTTTTCGCTTTGAAGTTCGCTCGCGACGGCTGTCCATCAATGTCATGCGTGACCCAAGATAAAAGATAAAATGTTTCTCGGTAATGATCACTGCTAAGCCACCGAGCGACCTTTTGTCATCCTTTATTAAGCGAATCGACTGGCTGTGGTGACCTGTCTGTCTCTTCTCTTTCTTTTCTCTTTTTCTTTCTCTTTCTCCGTCTCTTTCTCTTGTCTTTCTCTCTCTTCTCTTATCTTATCTTATTTTATCTTCTCTTCTCTTTTTCTTCTCTTCTGTTCTCTTCCTGTTTCTGTTCTCTTCCCTTCTCTTTTTCTTTTCTATTTCTCTTCTCTTGTCTTCTCTTCTCTTCTCTTCTCTTCTCTTCATATATATATATATATATATATATATATATATATATATATATGTATATATATATATGTATATGTATATGTATATGTATATGTATGTGTATATGTATATGGATGTATATCTATATACATATATATATGTTGTTTTTTTCTCTCTCTCTTTCTATCCCCCCCTCTCTCTCTCTCTTTCTCCCCTTCCTCCACTTTTTATCTCTCCTTTCCTCTCTCTCTCTCTCTCTCTTTGTGCGTGCGTGAGTTAAGGTTGATGATGATGGTGGAGTCGATTCTGCTGTTCCCTCTTTTATGAGACATTGCTACATTGATTAGGGTTCATGGAGGGGAAGGGGGGAGGGGAGAATGTTAGGGAGGAGGGGGGGAGGAGAGTAAGGGGAGAGGCGGGCAGGGAGGGAGGGAGGGAAGGGGAAAGGTTGGAGGGGAGGGAAGGGAAGGTGAGAGGTTGGAGGAGAGGGAGGGGAGGGAAGAGGAGAGGCTGGAGGGGAGGGAAGGGGAGAGGCAGGCAGGGAGGGAAGAGGAGGAGGATGGGGGGGAGGGGAGGGGAATGAGAAGGGAAGTAAGGGGAAAGGCAGGTCGAGGGGAAAAAGGTGATTGAATAGCCCCAGGCAAATTATAAGGGCGCTTTGATAAGTGGTCTTTTGGGAGTCAGGTCCTGTTGTGTGTGGCGCGTCTGTTTGTGGTTACGTATGATAAGGAAAGCAGTGGTGTGCGTCCTGTGCTGTGTGCGTATGTGCGTGTGCGTGCGTGCTTGCGTGTGCGTGCTTGTGCTTCCCTGCGCCAGACCACCAACCAAAGGATCATAATCGCGTGGTAAATGCACAGCCAAGCACACCCCCGTATATGTGCATGTAAAGTGTGCGTGTGCTTTTGTGTGCGTGCGTGTGCTTGTGTGTGCGTGGATTCCCCTCCCTCGTTCCCAATTAAAGCCTTGATGAATTGCTTTATTCTGAGTAATAAAGAGCGCGGAGTACATCGCTCAGGTGATGCAACCGCGGCGATATTGTTATTGCTGTCACTATTATCGCTGCTGTTGGCGGGGGGGTCCGTGTTATTGTCTTGATTATGATGATGTTTTTTTTTGGGGGGGGGGGGGGGGGGGGGGGGGGGAGGGGGAGGGGAAGGGGAAGGGGAAGGGGATGAGGATGAGGCGAGTGGAATCAGCGGCCGGTAGGAAATACAAATAGAAAAGCAAATGTGATTTGTGCTTGTGTGATGACTACCATGGGAGAATTTATTTCCCTGTTTATTTATTTCAGAATAGTTTTGGGTGTGGGTGGGAGAGAGAGGGTTATGTAGGGGGATCATCCAATCACACACACACACACACACACACACACACACACACACACACACACACACACACACACACACACACACACACACACACACACACACACACACACACACACACACACACACACACACACACACACACACACACACACACACACACACACACACACACACACACACACACACACACACACACACACACACACACACACACACACACACACACACACACACACACACACACACACACACACAATAGTACGTTTGCTTTTTTTTTTTGTGTGTGTGGGCGGGGGGGGGGGGTCGCTTCGAATAATCAGTCAGAAGGAAAACAACAACAATAATAATAACAGCAAAAGGAAGTAAAAAAGATGATTAAAGCAAACATGTTATGATTCCCTCGAGGAAATTTTCCTGGATGTCGAGATTAAGCGGAAGTTAGGATAGAAAAGAAGTTTATGGGATTGTTTAAAAGCAAAGGAGGAATAAATGTTTATTTATAATTTTTTTAGATATTTTTATTATTATTATTTTATTTTATTTTTTTATTTTATTATTTTTTTTTTTGGGGGGGGGTAGTTTACCTTCATTTTCTGCTCGTCTTTCTCCGTTTGTCTATTTTCCGTTCTCCTTTACTTTGTCTCCTTTTCCTCTTCCCTTCTTTGCTTTCTGTTTCTCTTTTCTCTTCTCTCTCTTCCTTTCTTAAAAAAAAATAATATGCTATTGATATTTCTTTCTTATTTCATTCTTGCTTTACACCTGTTCATTTCCCTTTTAATCCTTTCGATTCCCTTTATCTCCTGTTATCATCTGCCTCTTCCATCCTCGTGTCCGGAAGTGAGGCTTTTTATTTAACGGCGTGGAGGTTGGCAGATGGCGCGGCAGATGGTGCGATGGGGGAGGAGGGGGACAGATGGCACTCACCGCGGCGGCGATGCAGCTGGTTTGGCTTGGCTTGGTTGGATGGATTGGTGGTGGGTTAGGGTGGGTTGGGAGGGGGAGGGGGAAGGAGAGGAGGAGTGGGGGGAGGGGGAGAGGGTTAGGGGTTAGGGGTTGGTGGGTATTGTAGGGCGGGGGGCGGAGGGGTTTGGTTCTGTCTTATCTGTCTCTATTACTTCTCTCTTTATCGCTTCTCTCTCTCTTTATCGCTTCTCTCTCTCTCTTTATCGCTTCTCTCTCTCTCTCTCTCTCTCTCTCTCTCTCTCTCTCTCTCTCTCTCTCTCTCTCTCTCTATCGCTTCTCTCTCACTCACTCACTCACTCTCCCCCTTCCCTCCCCTCCCCTCTCAACCCACCCCCCCCTCCCTCCCACTTCCCCCGATGCAGATGGTCTCGAGGCCGATTTTATGACGTCGAGATTTCGGTGTTATTCAGACGGTCCTGTTGCTCGATTCAGGATTGCAACATGAGGCGCGGGGTGTGGTAGTTAAACCTGCATCGTAAGAAGAGTCTCTCTCTCTCCTCCTCCTCCTCCTCCTCCTCCTCCTCCCCTCCTCCTCCCGCCTTTTCTCTTTTTTCTTTTTTTTTTCTTTCTTTCTTCTTAAGACGCTCGCAGACGCCGCCGACACAGGAAATGGTAGGCGTTACTCCCCTCCCCCCACCGCTCCCCCGCTCACCGCTTCGCCTTCCCTCTCCCCTTCTCCCTCCCCCCCCCTTCCGCCCTGTCTTTTAAAAATACCTTATTTTCTCTCTCTTTTCTCTTCCTCCCTAATGGCAAAGGATGCCGAGAAATTTCTAGATAGCAATCTAAGTTCGCCCGTAACCTTTTTTTCTTTTTCTTCTCCTTTTTCTTCTTCCTAAAATCTCCAACCTCAAAAATAACGTTGGAATCCTCGGGAGAAAGAGAAACAGAAAGAGGAAGAGAAAGGGGAAGGGGAAGAAAGAGGAATGTTTATATTTGGTCTCGGCTCAAAGATAAGCAGGATTTTTTTGCGCTGTCATTTCCTATGCGCACTGGGAGATACGCGCACACACACATACACAGGCAGGCGAATTGACGTACGTGTAATCGTAGGTTTGTGAATTTGTTATTCGCACATGCACACTCACATTCACGCTCACGCTCACTCTCACTCTCACTCTCACTCTCACTCTCACACACACACACACACTCTCACTCACTCACCCACTCACACAAACACACACACACACACACACACACACAACTCCCCCACGCAGACAGCGGGCCCTCACTTCAGACGATATTATATTATTCGTGTAATAATGGGTGCATGTAATGTTCACACTCTGTATTCGACGCACGTACATACGAGTCTACGTGTGCACCTGTGTACGCGGACGGCGGTGAAAGCCAAGGAAGCGCGGGGGAGGTAATGTGGGGGTGAGGTTGGGGTAGGAGCGAGGGAGGGGTGAGGTTGGGGTAGGAGGAGCAAGGGGGTGAGGTTGGGGTAGGAGGGAAGGAGGGAGGTTGGGGTTGTAGGAGGAAGGGTAAGGCTGCGTTGAGGTGCGGGAAGGGGCAGGGGGAGGGGGAGGGGGAGACCGACAAGTCACAGCCTCGTTTGTTAAGATAATCAAGTTTCCTGCATATTCAGTTCCGTTCAATTTCCTCCCCGAGATGAAATAGGGCAAATATTTTCCGTAGATTTTCCCACTCACTTTTTTTTTATTATTATTGTTAATTTATTTTTGCTGAGGCGGTAGAAGTTGCGAGGAAACTTTTGAACTTGTATGTGTGTGTGGGAGTGTTTGTGCGCCTGTTTGAGAGGGGGAGAGAGAAAGAAAGAACGAACATAAGAAAGAGAGAAAGAAAACAAACGAACGAAAGAAAGAAAGAAAAAGGAAGAGAGGGAGAAAAACAAATTATATATCAACCATCTCGCTTATGATTTTGCCGATATTTTGTTGGCTGTTCTTATCGATTGTCTGATCTGGGCGACGTATTAACACCGACGAAATGAAATAAAAAACAATTTAAAAAAACGACTTCATAGATTATAACTATATATATATATCCTCATTACATCATCAACAAGGCACCAACCAGTCGCAAATAAGGATAATTGTTACCACTCTCACAGAAGGACTGAGGGCGAGGGGAGGGAGGAAGGGAGAGAGGGGGGGGGGGAGATAAACGTATCCCACAACGGCGATTTTCCGTCGCGTTGTTCCGGCAATACTTTCTCTCTTTATGTTGACTATATAGTAGCATGTATTGGCAACATACCCACTTCTGGGCGGTATGGAAGTTCTTTTTATGGGCCATATTTGGCCATTTTGCTGTTAGAGTGTACTTTAAAATGGCCCTGCGGCTTGTTATGGCGGCGGGCCTCGATTTAGGAGGCGGGGCCAGTGCCGTGACGCCTGTCCTTAACGGAGGAGAGGGCGGTGCAGGTGCGGTTACGGGCGGGTGTGCGGGCGGGCAGACGGGCGCTTGGGCGGGCAAGAGGGGGAAGGGGATTTTGAGTTCTTTTTGGATGCGTCTGCTTGGTATTGGAGGTTGGACTTAAGAAAAAAAAAATGGGGGGTGGATTTTGTTTTTCATCTTCGAAAAGGGGGGGGGATTTTATTTTTCATCTTCGAAAAAAAATGGGGGGGTTGGATTTTTTTTTTTCATCTTCGTTCTTTTCCACAAGAACGCTCCATGAGGATGTCAGACTAGTCTATAGCCCTAAGTCGATAATTCCGCAAATCTGCTCTGGAAACCTGCACTTCCCTCCTCTTCTCTTTCCTCTCTTCTGTCTCTCTCTCTCTCTCTCCCCTTTCTTCTCTCTCTCATTTCTCCTCTCCTCTTTATTTTACACTCCTTCTTTTCTCCTCCATCATCTCTGCTTGTCTACTTTTCCACTCTGCTTCTTCCCTCTTTCCTCTCCTCTTGTTCCTTCTCTCCTCTCCTCCTGTTCCCTTCCCTCTCCTCTTTCTCTTCCCTCCCATTCTCTCTCTCCTTTGTCTCCTCTATCTCCTCTCCTCTCTTCCTCTCTCTCCTCTCCTCCTTCCTCTCTCCTTTCCGCCTCTCTCTCCTCTCCTCTCCTCCTCTCTCTCTTCTCCTCCTCTCTCTCCTCTCCTCCTCTATCTCCTCTCTCTCCTCTCCTCTCCTCCTCTCTCTCTTCTCCTCCTCTCTCTCCTCTCCTCCTCTATCTCCTCTCCTCCTCTCTCTCTTCTCCTCCTCTCTCTCCTCTCCTCTCCTCCTCTCTCTCCTCCTCTCTCCTCTCCTTCTCTCTCTCCTCTCCTCTCCTCCTCTCCTCTCCTCCTCCTTCCTCTCTCTCCCTGCAGGCACGCCAGCTGCTCCCTCGTGTTGTTGTTTTTTCATTGCACGGCGCTGCATTCTTTGCAACAGTCACTTGGTTTACAACAGCTTCATTTATCAGTCTTTTGTGATTCGGTGGTAACGTTTTTGTCTCTTTATTTTTGTATTATTGTGTGTGTGTGAGGGTGTGAGGGTGAGAGTGTGAGAGTGTGAGAGTGTGAGAGTGAGGGAGTGAGAGGTGAAGGAGTGAGAGGGTGAAGGAGTGAGAGGTGAAGGGGTGAGAGGGTGAGAGAGTGAGGGAGTGAGAGGGTGAGGGAGTGAGAGAGTAAGAGGGTGAGGGAATGAGAGGGTGAGAGAGTGAGGGAATGAGAGGGTGAGAGAGTGAGGGAATGAGAGGGTGAGAGAGTAAGGGAATGAGAGGGTGAGAGGGTGAGAGAGAGTGAGGGGGTGAGAGGGTGAGGGAGTGAGGGGGTGAGAGAATGAGAAGTTGAGAGAGTGAGAGGGTGAGGGAGTGAGGGAGTGAGAGGGTGAGGGGATGAGAGAGGGTGAGAGAGAGTGAGAGAGTGAGAGGCAGAAATGGGAAGGAGGAGGGAGCGGGGAGGGGGTAGGGGGGAGACAGACACACGACATGCATAATTTTAAAGATGTAAGAAAGGAGCGCGTAGACTGATAGTGTATTTACCTTGACCTCGTTATTTTCTTGTGGTTTTCGTATCTTTTTTTTTATCCACTACCTCGTCTTCTTTTCCCCTTCCCCCTTCCCCCTTCCCTCTTCTTCCTCCTCTCATCCCCCCTCTCAACCCCCCTCTCAACTCTCGTTCCCTCTCCTCTCCCTATCCCCCCCCCCTCCCCCCCCCCCCCCCCCTTGCCCTAGTATACCATTAGTTACCAAGGAAAAGTTGTCCGGAAAATCCCAATTAGTCTAACAGTTTCTATGTCTCTTCTGCCCAATTTTCTTGAGTATAGGCGCTGTTTTCTTTTCTTTTTTCTTTTTCTTTTCTTTTTTCTTCTTTTTTCTTTTGTTTTTTTTTTCTATTTCAAACTTTCATCTTCGTATTTTTTTTTTTTCTTCTGGGGTCTGAACTCTGGCTTTCTCTTTCTCTCTCTCTCTCTCTCTCTCTCTCTCTCTCTCTCTCTCTCTCTCTATCTATCTTTCTATTGCGAGAGAGAAGAAAATTTGGGGAGCAGGGGGGGCTGGGGTTAGGTGGGTGGGTCTTTTCGTCTTGAAGTGCTAGTGTTTTAAAATTGTGTTCTACTTTTATCTCTCACCTTTTTTTTCTCTCTCTCCCTTCTTCCCTCCGTTCTTCCCTCCCTCCCTTTCTCTTGCCCTCCCTCTCTTCCTCCCTCCTTCTCTCCCTTTCTCCCCTCCCTTTCCCTCTCCATCTCTCTCTCCCTCCCTTTCTCTCTGCCTCCCTCTCCCTCTCCCTCTCTCCCCTCCTTCTCTTTCTCCTCTCCGTCCCCTTTCCCTCGCTCCCATTACCTATTCAAATTGTTATTGTATTTTTTTTTTAATTCTTCTCCTTTTGCCGTCTTTCTCTCCCTCCCTCGTTGACGCAAATCGTTTCCTTGTTTCTCTCTTCAGTCTTTCGTTATGCTGCCGTTAGCACAGATTTCCTTTACCTCTTTCTCGTCTCTTCCACGCCCTTCTCTCCGTTTCAATATTTTTCTTTTCCTCCTCTTTTTCTTTTCGCTTCGTCGTCGTCCTCCTACAGGCATCTCCTCCTCCTCCTCTTCCTTATACAGGCTCCTCCTCCTTTTCCTTCTACAGGCTCCTCCTCCTCCTCATTTTACAGCCTCCTACTCCTCTTCCTACTACAGCCTCCTCCTCCTCCTCCTCCTCCTCCTCCTCCTCCTCCTCCTCCTCCTCCTCCTCCTCCTCCTCCTCCTCCTCCTCCTCCTCCTCCTCTACTCCTCCCACTCCCTCCAACTCACGACCACTCCCCACGCACCATCACCGTCAGGAAAAAAAATAAGACAAAGACAAAAAAACAAAAAACAAAGAAACAAAAAAAAATCAACGAGACACGCCGTCGCTGTCACCTCCGATGATGGTCGTAATTAAACACGAAGATCATTAATTAACGTCTGACGCTGACTTTTCATCGGATACTAAAATCATTTGTCCGCTTCAAAGGCCTCGCTTGACGGCCGGGGGGGGGGGGGGGGGGAGGGGAAGGGATGGGATGGGATGGGGTGATAGGTGAGGGGGGGTAGAGGGGTGAGGGGGGTGGGGTGATAGGGGAGAGGGAGAAAGGGGGAGAGTAGAGAGGGTGTGAGGGGGAGAGGGAGAGGGAGATAGGCAGAGGGAGGGGGAGGGAGGGAGGGAGATAGGTAGAGAGAGGGAGAGAGATAGGTAGAGAGAGGGAGAGAGATAGGTAGAGAGAGACAGAGGGAGAGGGAGAGGGAGAGATAGGGAATGGGTGAGAGGGAGAGCGAGAGGAAGATTGAGGGGGAGGGTCAAAGACGGTTGGGTAGAAGTGAAGAGAGGATTAGGGTTTGGAAAATGGGAGATGGGAAGAGGGGGGAGAATGAGAGGTAGGAGGAATTAAAATCTGTAGGGGGGGGGGTTATTAGGCGAGATGGGGAGGCAGGAATGGTGGAGTGAATTAGGAGGGGAGGGGGATTGGAATGGGAGGTAGAGGGATGGAAATAAGATGATTAGGAGATGATAGGGAAGGGAAGTAAATAGGAGAATATCAAAACGGGAGGAGACTAAGCAGAGAAAAACAGAAGGATAGGTATGGAGATTTGAAGAGGAAGACTAGAAAGGGTGGAAAGGCACAAGGGGAATGAAGTGAGGGCTTTGAAGGTAGGGAGAGGGGGCAAGGGGGCAAAGGGGGCAAAGGGGGGGAGGGAGGGCATAACTGGCGATCTGGAACGTGTTTCGCTTTCGGCGGTTGCTTTGGGATTGATTCCGACTGCGCGCCATTTCTCTGGGTTTAGGGAAGCTTGTCTATATGGTAATGCTGCCGGCGTGCGATTTTGAGAGTGCGCGTGTCTTTGTGTGTCTAGGGGTGTGTGCGCGTCTGTGGATTTGCGTTTTGACTTTGTTGGGTGTAGTTTCTTACGCGCGCGCGCTCGCATACATACACAAACACACACTCTCTCTCTCTTTCTCTCTCTCTTTCTCTCTCTCTCTCTCTCTCTCTCTCTCTCTCTCTCTCTCTCTCTCTCTCTCTCTCTCTCTCTCTCTCTCTCTCTCTCTCTCTATCTCTATCTATCTCTCTCTCTCTCTATCTCTCTCTCTCTCTCTCTCTCTCTCTCTCTCTCTCTCTCTCTCTCTCTCTCTCTCTCTCTCTCTCTCTCTCTCTCTCTCTCTCTCTCTCTCTCTCTCTCTCTCTCTCACGCATACGGTCACACACAAAGACCCATTTATTTCTTTGACCCATTTCACTTGTACTTAATCTCTACGTTTATATCCTTTGGTAATGAATTCCGCTGTTGATTTATTGTTGTGTTATATACTTGTTTATTTTTTTGGATTTATGTACTTTAATCCACTTATGAATGTGTGTTTGCAACAGTTTGTTTGTGTGTGCGCATTGCAAACGGAATTTTGCAAAAAAATGCATAATGCATTGTATGTTTTCACCGGGTTAACCTTATTACTTATTTCCCCTTCTCTCTCTCTCCCTCTCCCCCTCCTCCTCTTCTCCCTCTCCCTCTCCCTCTCCCTGCAGGGAGAGAGAGAGGGCAAGGGAGAGAGAGAGAGAGAGAGAGAGAGAGAGAGAGAGAGAGAGAGAGAGCAAGGGAGGCAGGGAGAGACATGGGCAAGGAAGGCAGGGGGAGAGAGAGAGACAGGCAGACAGAGAGAAAGAGAAAGAGAAAGAGTTAGACATATAGATAGGCAGAGACTGAATTGAAATTGGAATATGAAATTTCCGATTTGTGGCGCAGATAACGTAACAGCAATGACGAAAATGATAAAAAAAAATCTCATGTTATACGGAGGGTCATGGCGATTGGGTTGAATGCCGTTGGTCTGCAATTGCAAGTGGACCCCTTCCCCCTCTCCCTCCCCCTCCCCCTCCCCCGCCCCCGCCCCCACTAACATTTGACCTGAACTTTATGTAGCGTAGATCGGAAGCCTCGATAACGTAGTAGTAATGATAGCCAAAAGAGAATAAAAGAAAGAAAAAGAAAGAAAGAAAAAGAAAAAGAAGAAGGGATTGGGTCGGATTAGAAGAGGAAGGGGTTAGTATGATATTGCAAGTGGATTGTAAGCTTGGTTGGGTTTTGAGGGCGGGTGTGATTGCCGGGATGATTACTCTGATGAGTGTTGGTGTTTGTCTGTCATGTTGTGGTTTTGATTGTCGTGTGATTGTCTGTCATGTTGTGATTTTGATTGTCGTGTGATTGTAACTAATCTAGCGATTAGTTACGGTGATCTTTGCGGGATTGTTATCATCAAGATCTGTTGTATTATTACGTGTTATTTTTTTCTGGTATTGGTATCTGGTAGTTATGGTCATTGCTAGATTATTATTATTATTATTATTAATAACTATATATATATTTTTTTTCTAGTTCATTATTTTGAATTGTTCATATTATCATCATTTTTACCCCCCGTGGATATTATGATATTATTCTTTTCTAGTTCATTATTTTAAATTGTTGATATTATCATCATTCCCCCCCCCCCCCCCCCCGTTGTAAGGATGAAGTTGAGATTGGATTTTACAACGTTGAGGGTATATATTGCAAGTGTTGCGGGTTGCATTGACGGAGCTCCAAGGTGGAAGTAAACGAGGTTCGAGTTTCTTGGTGACTGGAGATCCGAATCTAAAATCGCTTTAACAGCTTTTCAAAAATGTAATTACTTTTGACAGTAGATGGTGGTGGTGGTGGTGATGTTGAAAGTGGTGGTGATTGGGTGTGACTTTGTTTGATTATGATTGCGGTGGTGAGGGTGATGATGATAGTGGTGGTGATTGGTTGATTATGGTGGTGGTGATGGTGATAGTGGTGGCGATTGGTTGATTGTGGTGGTGATTGGTTGATTGTGGTGGTGATGGTGATGATTGGTTGATTGTGGTGGTGATGGTGATTGTGGTGATGATTGGTTGATTGTGGTGATGGTGATAGTGGTGATGATTGGTTGTTTGTGGTGGTGATGGTGGTGATTGGTTGATCATGGCTGGATGATTGTGGTAGTGATGATGATTGGTTAATTATGCTCAATGATGGCGGCGGTGGTGATCATTATGACGTTAATAGCGAGGATAAAACCTTGCCGGTGGCCGTTGCAATATCTTCGAAGCTTGAATATTGCACAAATGTTTCGCGTTATTAGAAGCTACTGGTGAAGAAGGAGGAGGAGGAGGAGAAGGAGAAGGAGGGGAAGAGGGAGGAGAGGAGAAGTAAGATCAGGAGAAGGAGGAAAAGGAAGAGGAAATGGAGAAAAGGAAGAAAATGAAGAGGAGGAGGAAGAGGAGGAAGGAAGGAAGTAGAAATGGAAGAGGAAGAGGAAGGATAGGAGGAGCACGAAGAGGAAGACGACGGCGAAAAAAGAAAAAATACGGAAGAGTAGGAGGAGGTGGAAGAAGAAAAAAAAGGAAAGAGAGGTAAGAAGAAGAAGGTGGAGGAACGAGGAGGAACAAAAAGGAGGAAGGAGAGGGAATGAGGAGGAGAAGGTGGAGGAAGGAGGAAGAAGACGACGGAGGTACAGCAGGTGGAATCAGATGCTTTTAATGAAGGTCTGGACGGTTCGTGTCAATAGACCATAATCCCCTTTGGCGTTGCTAATTAAGGGCGGAAGGACTGCGCAGATGTCATCCGGGACTTGCAAGTTGCATTTGGATATTGCATTATGGATCATTTGAGGGGGTAGGGGTGGGGGGTAGGGGTGGGAGCCTAGGAGGATGTGTGGGGGGGGGGTGAGGTAGTGGTTGCTTGGTTGCACGTTCATGTAAACATTTATGAGGTGAGATTAATTTGTTTGTCGAGTGTTTGGGTGACTGGGAATGGTGTTGCAGATGGGGAGACGATGGGAGTGGGGAATTGTTGTTGTTAGTGGTGGTGTGATTGTTGTTGTTAGTGTTGTTGTTGTTGTTTGGTGGTGATTTTGCTGTTGTTGTTGTTGTGGTGGTGGTGCTGGTGATATTCATGATGTTTCTTTATATATATAATCGTCATTGTTATCGGCATCATCATCATCTTCATCTTCATCATTATATAATTATTATTATTTTGATAGTTATAGATAGAAATTTCGGTGGTACTTGTATTGCTCTTGTTATATTTGTTAGCATTATACTTAATCATTTTCTTTTTTCTTTGCAGGTGAGTGGCAAGTCGCAGTCGAGAGAGAGAGAGGCCTCCCCCCCTTTGTGGGTGTACTGTAAGTAGCAGAAGAGGAGAGAAGGAGAAGGAGATGGAGGTGTGTACTCTTGCTTCATCCTACTCCCTCCTTCGTTTATTTTTCTTTTCTATTTCGTTTCTTTGCTTTTCTTTCCTTCTCTCCTTCTGTGCCCCTTTCTTTCATTTATTTCGTTTCCTCGTCCTCTGCCTTTTCTTTTCTTCGCTGTTCTTCTTTGCCGTTCTCTTCTCTCCTATCTCTCTCCTCTCTCTCTCCTCTCCTTTCGCCCCTGCCCTCCCCATCTTCTCCTATCCCTCTCCCTCTTCCCTTCCCTTCCCATCCCTCTCCCCATCCCTTCCCCATCCCTCTCCCCATCCCTATCTCTAGCCCCGCTCCCCATCCCCATCCCTATCCCTATCTCTACCCCGCCTCCCCATCCCCTTCCCGTAGCACTGCATTACGACCCGTTCATGACCCACAATGATGACCCTTCTGCATGACTCATTACCCGCGCCATCCCCCCCCCCCCCCCCCCCCCCCCCCCCCCCCCCCCCCCCCCCCCCCCCCCCCCCCCCCCTTCCCCTCCCCCCTTCCCAACATCGAGGTGTTTTGTTTTGTTTTAATATGTTTATTTATTTATTTATTTATTTTTTATTGACCTTTATGGGAAGGTTGGAATTTAACATGCTTTTTGTTATATTTTTTTAGGGTTGGATTTTAAAATATATATATATATTTTTTTCAAGATGTTCTGTGAAGATTTTTGTTTAATTTGTATAATTATATTTTTTGATTTTATAGGAAGGTTAAACCACGCTAGTTGTTTTTTCTACTTTTTTTCCCAACAATTATATTCTTTTAGAGGTTTAACTGTACAATACTATATATTTTTTTTTGTTTTATTTTTTTGGGGGGGTCTTTTTTTCCTTTTTATTTCAAAACTATAATACGATATGTATATATATTTTTTTGTTCTCTTTTTTTCTTCTTTTAATTTCAAATAGTATATCCGAGTTTTTCGCTCACAACGACCACGCAGTATACAGTGTTAAGAGCCATGTAATCCGACTCTCTTTAAAGCTATAAAGCCTTTCTGTCCGGTTAAGGGGAGGAGAAAGAGGGGACGGAGAGGGGAAAAAGGGAAAGGGGAAGGGGAGAGGGGAGGGAGGGGGGGAAGGGAAGGGGAAGGGGGAGGGAAAGAGGGAAAGGGGGAAAGGGAAGGAGAATGGAGGGAGGGGAATGAAAGGGGGTGGTGAGGGGAGGGAGGGAAAGGGAAGGGAAGGGAGGGAGGGGAATGAAAGGGGGTGGGGAGGGGAAAGGGAAAGGGAGAGGGGAGGGATGGGAAGTAAGAAAGGAAAGGGAAAAGGGAAGGGTACAGGGAGTGGGGAGGAGGAGGAGGAGGGAGGAAAGGTAAGCGAAGATATTCCGAACGTTTAAAAGCGGAGAGAGGGAAACGAGAAACAAATAACTTCAGAATAGTGTTACACGGAAGAGGGGGGAAAATAGTTGTGGCGCTGAATATAGACAAGTGGCCTCGATAGACCGAAGGGGGGGAGGGGAGGAGAGGGGATAGGAGGGGAAGGAGGTGGGGGGAAGGGCAGGGTAGGAAGACGAGACGGGGATGAGAGGGAATAGGAGGAGAGAGGAGGAGGAGGGAGAGGTGAGAGGGAGACGAAGAGGAAAGGTAGGAAGAGGAGACGGGGATGAGAGGGAATAGGAGGAGAGAGGAGGAGGAGGAGAAATGAGAAATGAGAGGGAGACGAAGAGGAAAGGTAGGAAGAGGAGACGGGGAAGGGAGGGAATAGGAGGAGAGATAAGAGGAAAGTTAGGAAGAGGAAACGGAGAAGGGAGGACCGAGATAAGGAGGAGGGAGGTGGAGGGTAAGGAGGAGAAGGGGCGGGGAAGGAAGTGAAGGACAGGTAGAATGAGGGACGGGGGTCGGGGGTGTGAAGGGCAGTCAAGAGAAGAGGCTGGGAGACAGCTAGGATGAGGGAAAGGAGGAAAAAGAAGGGAAAGAGAGGCAGGTGGAGGGGAGCCTCTTAAAGCAGCAGGCAGGCCATATACCTCCCTCTTAGAAAGGGTCTTTGGTCTCTCTCGTTGGGTTTCCGGGCCTCTCGAGCTCGACTCTTGGCCGCTCTGTGCTCCCGGGCGAACTCGATGGCGATGTAGGAGTCTTTGGGGATCTTCCTGTCAGACTCTCTCTCTCTCTCACTCAATCTCTCTTTCTCTCTCTTTCTCTTTCTCTCTCTCTCTCTTTCTCTTTCTCTCTCTTCTCTTTCTCTCTCACGCGCGCGCACACATACACACGCACACGCACACGAATACACACACACACGAACACACACACACACGCGAACACACACACACACACACACACACACACACACACACACACACACACACACACACACACACACACACACACACACACACACACACACACACACACACACACACAAACACAAACAAACAAACACACACATACCTACCAATCCTGCATAACATGCAAATCACACATGTTTATCTTAACTCCTTGCTCCCTTCCACCGCCTTGCTCTTGCAGGCCCTCGACCGCGCGTTCAGTCTCGTTCACACTTCACTTGGTCCACAGAATGCTGGCCTTTTGCATCTCCTTGACCACGGGACTGGCACTCCTTGGGACTGGCACTCGCGCACACTGCTGTCTGGGCGATGTGTATTTAGATTGTTTTTTTTTCGGAAGTGAGAACGTTTTTGAGGGTGTCAAAACGTTTATGGGGTGGAGTGGAAACGTTTTTGATTTGTTTAGCTTTTTTTTTTTTCTGGGAGTGATTTTTTTTTTCGGGAATGAAAACGTTTTTTGTTTTGTTTCGGGAGTGAAAACGTTTTTCGTTTTGTTTTTCGGGAGAGAAAACGTTTTTTTCCGTTCTTAGGGGAGTGAAAACGTTTTTTTCCCGTTCTTTGGGGAGTGGAAGGGTTTTTTTGAGATTTTTTTTTCAGGCGGGGGGAGACTAGCTAACTTAGTTGTTTTTTTCTTCTTCTTCTTTTTCCTTTTCTTTCTTTTTTTGTGTTTACTTTGATGGTCGATGCATTTAAGTATTATCTTGCAGGATGAATTTATCATCTGGCTTTTACAGTCTCGTCCTTTTTTTTTTCTTTCTCATTTCACTTTGAGGATTGAATTTTTTTTTCTTTTTTTAGGATGGGTTGGGTTGGGGGTTAGGTTGGACGGGAGGAGCTTAACGAGAATAATTTGATTGTCCTTTTTTTTTTTAGGGGGGGGGGGGCGTGTCTTTGTGAAAGGGAAAAGGATTATGAAAATTGGATTAAGTACTTGTTTCGAATTTCCAAAGCACGATTTTTGATGGCGGTTGCAACAGCGCTCTTTGAGAGTGAGTCTCTCTCTTCGCTCGCAGGGGAAATTTGATTTTTCGCGGCACAGGGGGGATAAGGTATTTTATTACCTGGAGGGAAAGTTGTGATATTACACTTCTCTCTTGGTGTCTTTCCCCTGTCGGTTCTTATTATTTTGTTTCTCTCTCTCTCTTGCTGTCTCTCTCTCTCCCTCTCTCTCCCTCCCTCCCCCTCCCCCTCCCCTCCCTCTCCCTCCCTCTCTCTCTCTCTCTCCTCTCTCTCTATCTCTCTCCTCTCTCTCTCTCCCTCTCCCCCTCTCTCCCTCTCCCTTTTCTATCCAGTCTTCACTCCCACATTCTCTTTCTGCATCTGCCACTTCTCTTTCCTCTCTCTCCCCTCCCCCCTCCCCCCCTCTCCCCCCCCCCCCTCCCCCTCTCTCCCCCTCTCTCCCTCTCCCCCTCTCCCCTCCCCCCCCCTCCCCCCCTCCCCCTCCCTCCCCCTCCTCCCCCCCCCCCCCATCCTCTCCCACTCCCCACCCCCGCTCCCATCCTCACTCCTTCCCCTCCCACCCCCACCCCCCTCCTACCCTCCCCCTCCCTACCCTCTCCCACTCCCACCCCGCTCCCATCCTCTCTCCCACCTTTCCCTCCTCTCTTCCCCCCCACACCCCTCCCTCAGATCTAGTGTCATGCCAGAAAAGCTGAATAGTAAATGTTCAACTCTTGGTTCCGCTTTGCCATTAAGACCCTAATTCAACAGAGAGGCGTCCGTGCTACGTACTGTTTGTTGCACCCTTGCATTACGACGAGTGGGCGTGCGTGCGCTTGAATAAAGAGAGAGCAGCGTTATCGCACACACGCACTCACAGACGAATGGGCGAATGTACGCACGCACGCACGCTCGCTCGCTCGCTGGCATTTTCGGGAATAGTTTTCGCTCGTGCGTTGCGAATTGATTGGTAATAAGCTGGGAAGTATTAATCTTGGCTGTATCGATATCCTGAATGGATGACTGGATGTAAATAGACACGGAAACGCACATGACCACGCTCATACAGGCACACTCATACACACGCACACACAGGCACATACATACACAGTCATACACACGCACACACATACATACATCCAGATACATACGCACATACAGATGTACTTACACACACATACACATACACACATACACACACACACACACACACACACACACACACACACACACACACACACACACACACACACACACACACACACACACACACACACACACATACACACAAATTAAGACAAAACAAAGCATGGCAAAGCAAAGCAAAGCAAAGTAAGGCAAAGCAAAACAAAACAAAACAAAGCAAAGCAAAACATAAAACACTACAAACGTGAAAAGTCATAACCACCGTCCTTTTTTTCCTCCCGCTCCGTAGCCATGCGCTCTCAACCGACAAAGCCTCGAGCTCTGATTTTGTTATTCGTTTCATTTACCGAAAGTTAAACGCCGGGCCGTCTGACAGACACGTGACATGTGATTGACGCTCGGGACACCTCGTTTCGTAGGGGGGTAGGGGGAGGGGAGGGGAGGTAGGAAGGAGACGGGTAATAGGGTGGTGGGTGCGGGGAGGGAAGGAAAGAAGGAAGGAAGGAAGGATGGATGGAAAGATGCGAAAAGGAAGGGAAAAGAAGGGTGCGAGGATACACAGGGGAGAGAGAGGGTAGGGTTAGAGGGAAGAGATGGCAGGGAGAAAGAGGGGATAGGAGGGAGAGAGAGAGGGGATAGGAGGGAGGTAGGTTAAGGGAGGGGAGTTTAGGGTGGGTAAGGCTGGGAGGGAGAGGAAGAGCAGAGTTATAGCCGAGTGGCGGTCAGAGTGGGATTACGCGGAATGGAGAGTAATAGCGAGTAGTGTAGGTGAGTCACGGACGAGGGGGAGTGGGGGAGGAGGGGAGGAAAACAAGAAGGAATTGTTACAGTAATGATGGAGAAAAGAGAGAGGATAGAAGGAAAGGGGGGGAAGTGAGATGATGATAGAAGAGGGGAAAAGAGAGGGAAGGTAAATGAGTGTAGGAAAGGGGGGGGGGAGAAATCGGAAGAGGTAGAAAGGAAAGGGAAGAGGAAAGAAGTGGAAGGGAGAAAAGGGAAGATGTAGGAAAAGGAAGAATAGGGAGGAAGAAAAGGAATAGGAGGAAGGAAAAGGGAAGAATTAGAAAGAGGGGAAATAACAAAGTAGGAGGAAGAGGAATAAAGAAGCGGAAAGAAGAAAGCAGAAAGAAGAGGGAAAAAAGAAACGAAGTAAAAAGAGGAAGAAGGAAAATGAAACAAAGAAAGAATCGAAGAAAAGAGCTTTGCAGATAAGGAAAAATGACAATGGAATAGGAAGGGTAGAGATGCCTAATGGATAAAGATGGAGGGAATATCGGAGACGCGTAATAGGAAAACCGCGGATAAGAGATAAGCGGAAGATAACGATTAGGAGGAAGAGAAATGGAAAAATCTTGTTCCGATTCGTGTTAAATGAAAACTGCGAATAAGAGATGGAAGATGGAGGAGATAAGGAGGAAGAGAGATGGAAGATGATGGAGATAGGAAGGAAGATGATGGAGATAGGGAGGAAGAGAGATGGAAGATTTTTTTTTTTTCGGAATGGAAGAGGGAGATGGAGAGGGGATTGCTAAAGGACCGAGGACATGAAAGAGAAGTTGGGGAGAAAACAAATAAGTAGATGAATAAATATGAAGAGAAAGGAAAGGCAGATAGATATAACAAGTAAATGAAAACAAAGCAAAGCAAAAAAAAAGGAAATGATCAAGTCAAAGAAAATAAATTGATTTTGTTTGAGTCCTTCTTATGTGTATTCATTTTGTTCTTTTTATTTCTTTATTTGTTTGTTTTACCTCAGAATTCGTTTTTCTTTTGTGTGTGTGAATAGACCTGCTGTGTACGTTTGTATGTATGTACGAAGTCCGAAAATCTAGTATTGGTTATTGGACATGTGTAGAGGGAGGGGGAAGGAGGGACAGGGGGAGAGGAAAGGAGGGGATAGGAGGGACACAGGGAGAGGACAGGAGTAGAGGGAGGGTATAGGAGGGAGGGAAAAGAAAAGGATGGGATAGGAGGGACACAGGGAGAGGACAGGAGTAGAGGGAGGGTATAGGAGGGAGAGAGAGGGAGGGAAAAGAAAAGGATGGGGTAGGAGGGGATAGGAGGGACACAGGGAGAGGACAGGAGTAGTGGGAGGGTATAGGAGGGAGAGAGAGGGAGGGAAAAGAAAAGGAGGGACAGAGGGAGGTTAGTTGGATGGTTAAGCACGAGAGGGAGGGAAATAGGAAGGAGAAGGTAGAGCAGGTAAGGAAGGGAAGGGAAAGGGAATGAGGGAAGAAAGGAAGGGAAAAGGAGAGAACTGTTTTTGAAGACCCCGGGAAACCTTCGGATGTTTAGATATATATATATTTTTTCTTTTTAAGGAAGGAAGGAAGGGACGGGACAGGAGGGTGAGGGAGGGAGGGGGGGAGGGAGGGAGGGGGGGAGGGGGGGGTTTGTTTCCCCTCTTTCTCCGCGGGGCATGTGTTAGGAGGGTTATTGGTTTCTGGAGAGGTTGTTGAGGGATCGTGAAAGGTTCGGAGTGCTTGCGTGTGGGGGGGAGGGAGGGAGGGAGGGGAAGGGGGAGGGGGAGAAGAAAGGGTAGGCATTAGAAGGGAGGGAGGACGACACAAGGGTACGGGCAGAGAGAGAAGACAGGGGTGAGGGTTGAGGGAGTAGGGAGAAGACAGGGCACAGGGGTACGGGCAGAGAAAGAAGACAGGGGTGAGGGTTGAGAGAGTAGGGAGAAGACAGGGCACAGGGGTACGGGCAGAGAAAGAAGACAGGGGTGAGGGTTGAGAGAGTAGGGAGAAGACAGAGGGCACAGGGGTACAGGCAGAAAAGACATGGGTGAGGGTTAGTAGGGAAGACAGGGCACAGGGGGTACGGGCAGAGAAGAAGACAGGGGTGAGGGTTGAGAGGTAGGGAGAAGACAGGGCACAGAGTGCCCATGGGCAGAGAAAGACAGGGGTGAGGGTTGAGAGAGTAGGGAGAAGACAGGGCACAGGGGTACGGGCAGAGAAAGAGGACAGGGGTGGGGGGTGAGGGTTAAGGGAGAAGACAGGGGTGAGGGGTGAGGGAGAGGGAGAAGAGAGGGGGCAGAGAGAGGATAGGAGGAAAAGAGAAGGGAGAGGGGATAGGGGTTGGGGGAAGAGAGGGGGCAGAGAGAGGATAGGAGGAAAAGATAGGGGAGAGGGGTTTGGGGGAAGAGAGGGGGCAGAGAGAGGATAGGAGGAAAAGAGAAGGGAGAGGGGATAGGGGATAGGGGTTTGGGAGAAGAAAAGCGGCAGAGAGGGGATAGGAGGAAAAGATAGGGGAGAGGGGATAGGGATAGGGGTTTGGGGGAAGAGAGATTCGTGAAGGGGGGTTAATGGAGTGACTTGGGGTGGTAATGGAAGCACGTGGATTTAGGATGGGGGTGGGGGTGGGGGGTAAGAGAGGAAGGGGAGAAAATCGTTCTTTCTTATTTTTCTTTGATTTTCTTTCTCTTTTACATCGCTTTTTTCTTAATTCTTCTCCATTTTTTCTTTACTCTATTTTTTATTCACTTTTTTTTGTTTTTTTTTCACTTTTGTTTGTTTCCTCCTCTTATATTTACTTCTTTGTTTACCTTTCCTAAGTTTTTTTTTATTTTTTATTTACTTCTTTTGTTTACATTGGCTTATCATTGTAGTCTTACCTCGGGCTATTCATTTGACGGGTATTCGCCCTCTTAACTCCAAGGCTGTTGTATTGACCCGACGCACCGAGCTCGAAATGAAATCGGCTCTCGTGCCTTGCTTTTGCATATAACCCAAACAAAACGCGAGGATGGAGTGGGGGTGTGTGGGGTGTGGGGCTGGAAGTGGATGTGGGGGGGTGTGGGGGTGGGAGTGGTGTGTGGGTGTGGGTGTGGGAGTGGGGGTGGGGAGATTGGGTTGGAGAGGGAGTGGGTGAGTGGGACTTTATCTTTGACAAGTTTTGGTGAGTGGGAGTGGGAGGGAGAGGGAATGGGGAGAGTGGGTTGGAGTGGGATTGGGACGGGGGATCACAAGAGAGAGAGAGAGAGAGAGAGAGAGAGAGAGAGAGAGAGAGAGGCCTGGGTATTTAAAGGATAAGAAGAATAGAAAGAGGAGGAAGGGAGAAATTAAAGAAGAGGATTGGGATAACCATGATGATAGCGGTAGTGATTTCCTAAGAAAGGATTGTTAAAGCAATAAAAAAAGCGAGGGGGGGGGGGGGGGAGAGTTCAAAATGGCCTCCAGCTTACATTGCCAGATAGTTACTGCCATTTTGTGAATCCACCAGGGAGAATTTCCCGCCTTTTCTCGCCTTTTCTCGCGTTTTCCCGCCATTTCCCATCGTCCGATTTCGGAATTTCCGATTTTCTTCGCATTATCTCACGTGCTATTATGAATTCATGTGCTTTTTGCCTTTGTCTGTCGAGTCTAGCCTTTGTACGCTGTGTGTTCAGACTTAATTATGAATATATGTACACATCAGAATGCCTTTACGGGCGTATTGTAGTCTGGTCTATTATGCTCCAGCGTTTCATAATGTTATTATGATGTAAAAATCATATATCGGCTCGTGTTGGATTACCTCCACATTTCCCAACTCGCCTTCCACTATTTTGATATCTCTCTAGCCTCTCTAAATGGGCGAGGGAGAGAGGGAGAGGGAGAGGGAGAGGGAGGTTTCTTTCACACGTGGAATTAGAAGGCGCTGACATACATCGAAGCAATTAATTTTTATATCCTCTCTTTTTCTCTTTCTGTCTTTCTCGCTCTCTCTTTCTTCTCTCTCTCTCTCTCTCTTTCTCTCTCTCTCTCTCTCTCTCTCTCTCTCTCTCTCTCTCTCTCTCGCTCTCTCTCTCTCTCTCTCTCTCTCTCTCTCGCTCTCTCTCTCTCACTCTCACTCTCTCTTGCAAGGGTTATATATTTTAAGAGCTCGTTTTGCATGCCTCTTAGGCTCTCTCTCTCTCTCTCTCTCTCTCTCTCTCTCTCTCTCTCTCTCTCTCTCTCTCTCTCTCTCTCTCTCTCTCTCTCTCTCTCTCTCTCTCTCTCTCCCTCGCTCTCGCTCTCTCTCTCTCTCTCTCTCTCTCTCTCTCTCTCTCTCTCTCTCTCTCTCCCTCGCTCTCTCTCTCTCTCTCTCTCTCTCTCTCTCTCTCTCTCTCTCGCTCTCTCTCCCTCGCTCTCGCTCTCTCTCCCTCGCTCTCGCTCTCTCTCCCTCTCTCTCTCTCTCTCTCTCTCTCTCTCTCTCTCTCTCTCTCTCTCTCTCTCTCTCTCTCCCTCTCTCTCTCTCTCTCTCTCTCTCTCTCTCTCTCTCTCTCTCTCTCTCTCTCTCTCTCTCTCTCTCTCTCTCTCTCTCTCTCTCTCTCTCTCTCTCTCTCTCTCTCTCTCTCTCTCTCTCTCTCATGATGGTCCTTGTTTTCGTCGACTTCCAAAGGCAATCATTTCCCCTCCTGGTCACGTGATGGTTCTTGTTCACGAGGTCCTTGTGGCGAGGGGCGGAAGTGTTGCCATTTTCTCTTGCTCTCTCTTTTTCTCTCCTTTTTTTCTTTCTTTCTCTCTCACTCTCTCACTCTCCCTCACCCCTTCCCCTCCCCCCTCTACCTCCCCCTTAACCCTCTACCTCCTACTCTATCTCCCCTTCTCCTCTCCTTCTCCCCCTCTATCTCCCCTTCCCCTCTCCTTCTCCCCCTCTACCTCTCCCTCCCCCTGTACCTTCCCCTTCCCCCTCTACCCCCTCTCCCCTTTACCTCCCCCCCCTCTACCTCCTCCTTCCCCCTCTACCTCCCCCTTCCCCTCTCCTTCTCCCTTCCCCCTCTGCCTCCCTCCTTCCCCCTCTGCCTCCCCCCTTCCCCCTCTACCTCCCCCTTCCCCTTCTGCCTCCCCCTTCCCCCTCTACCTCCCCCTTCCCCTTCCCCTCCCCTTCCCCCTCTACCTCCCCCTTCCCCCTCTACCTCCCCCTTCCCCCTCTACCTCCCCCTTCCCCTTCTACCTTCCCCCTTCCCCTTCTACCTTACCCCTCTATCTCTCTCTCTCTCTCTCTCTCTCTCTCTCTCTCTCTCTCTCTCTCTCTCTCTCTCTCTCTCTCTCTCTCTCTCTCTCTCTCTCTCTCTCTTCCTTTCCTTCTCTCCTTTTATGTGTTGATCATTTCTCTGCCTCGATTGGCCTCCACCACCAGATCCACCTGTTATTGTCCTTAAGTGGATCTCCGGTGCGGTATCAATTCTCAATGAAAATAAACAACAAAATGATCCACTCTGCGTGCGTGTGCGTGTATATGTACGTATGGGTGTGTGTGCGTAAAGCATGTGTACTGCTACATTCTCTTTACATGTCCTTCCATTGTTAAGCGGTTCCCACGCCCCACCCCCTCCCCCTCCCCGCTCTACCTCCCCCTTCCCCTCTCCTTCTCCCTTTTCCTCACTCTATAATCATTTCAAAGCGTGCCGAAATCATACGTATTTTCGTCTCCATTTCTGCACGTTGTTAATCTTTTCTTAATTGTGATTTCTCGCCTCGTCTTCACTCAACGCCATGTCGTTATAAGTCACGACCTACTTAATGAGCCTCCTATCTATCTATCTATCTATCTATCTATCTATCTATCTTCGCCCTTGCATCTATCATTCTAATAAACGAGCAGTGGTAATTAGCTCCCTAATTAGATTAACGACTAGACCGTCATTAGAGATGGGTCTTTCCCCGGGACGAGAGGGCGGGGTAGGGGGGGGGCAGGGGCAGGGGGGGCAGGGGCAGGGGGGGCAGGGGGGTCGTACTTGGGGTGTCTTAGTGTGTGGCTTGTTGGATGTTAAAGGCTGGCAACGCGAGTGCAATGTTTCGTCGGGGATCTTCTGTTGTTGTTGTTGTTGTTTTTCATTTGGATATTTTTTAGTTTTTTGTTTTTTTATTATTGATATTATCATCGTTGTTTTGATAGATATTACACTGTTATCATTATTGTTATTTTATGTTGATATTGCATTGTTATCATTGTTATTATTTAAATCAGTATTACGTTGTTATTATTATTATTTGGATTGGTATTGCCTTGTTATTCATTGTTGTTGTTACTGATTTTGATTGTTGTCTGATATTTTTATATTTTATTATATATATATATATAGTTTTATTTATTCATTTTCCCTTTTGTATTTTTATATTTATTTATTTGTGGACACAGAGGTTCGTCTAGGTTCTCTGTCTCTCTTTAAAAAAGAAAAGAAAGGCAAATAAAAAAATATTTCGAATTTTCCGGCTTCGCTTCATATCGGGTCCAGGTCACCAGGCAGGCAAGCAGGCAGGGAGGCAGGGAGGCAGGCGTCCGTTGGTGACCTGCCTCTTTTTCCTCCAGGTCACGTCGCTGTATTGAGGGATTTTTCCCCCACCCTTTTCCTTATCCTTTTTTTTGCGATTTCTTTCTTTTTTTTTCGTCTTCTTATTGCGATCAAGTTCCCGGGATAAAACTTCAGGCTGGGAATATTGGGTTGAACTTTCTTCTGCAACGGTAATGCATCGTTGTATCACTGCGCGGCTTAGGTCACCGTTTTGGATTTTTTTGTTGATTTAGAAATTGTTGTTGCTATGGTTATTATTTTATTTCGTTTTATTTATTTATTTGTTTATTTATTTTTTTTTTTTTTATTTATTATTATTATTTTTTTTTTACTTTGAATTAGTTCCGGTGTTTATTAATTTTATCCCGTCTTGTTTATTTGTTCATTTTATTCGTTTATTCAGTAGAGTTTGGGATGTTTAACTTCATTTTAACTTCATTGGTATTGTTATTGTAATAGTTATTATCATCATTATTGTTGTCCTTGGTGGTGGTGGTATCAAGTTATCATTATCATTATCATTATTATTATTGATAATGATAATGATGATAATAATACTCTTATCACCATCATCATTATTCTGATTATTATTATTATTATTATTATTATTGTTTGTGACGTTATAATAATTTGGCCTTTTACTCATTACCATCATTTTTATTTGCAAGTTCATTATCATGTTGCATTTAGTTCTATTAAGAGGATTATTATCCGTGGCCAATTTCGCTATGAAATGATAATGAGATTTTTTTATTGTTATTTTTACCCATAATTAAACCCGAACTTTAGGCCTTCCATATAATGTCTTGATTACCCACTCCCTTGTTTATCCTCGTTATAACTTTCATCCTTTTTCTTATCATTTTATAGCTTCCCTCCACTCCCCCCCCCCTCCCCCATCCATCCTCTTGGTGTCTCCCTTTTGTTTGATTTTTTAAAAACATTTTTAGTTGTTGTTTTTTTTCTCTCTCTCTCACCTTATCCCTCTCAAAATTTTTTTTTCGCTAGTTATTCCTTCCTTTTTTTTATCAGCATTTTTTCGCTTTCTCTTTTTTTTCTTTCTTTCTTTTCTTTTCTTTTCTTTTCTTTTTAATGTTACTCGTCAGCATTATCCTTCGTTCCTTCATTCCTTCCTTCATTCCTCTTTTCATAATTCACTTCCCACTCCTCCTTTTTTCACTTTTTTATTACTCTGTTTTCTCGCATTCTCATTCCTTTTATCTTCCTGCATTCCTTCTTTTTCATTTCTCTCTTCCTACTTCTTATTTCCTTCCGCCCTCCCTCCTTGCTTGTTTGCCTCTTTTTTCACTCCTTTCCTTTTCTTTCTTCACTTCTTACTCCTTCCCTTCCTCCTTCCTTCCTTCTCTTCACTCCTCCCTCCTTTCCTCCTCCTCTCCCTTTCTTCCTTCTCATCTGTCTTCCTTGCTTCCCTCCATCTTCCTACCTTTCCTTCCCTCCACCTTCCTACCCTTCCTTCCTTCTCACCCTCCATCCCTTCCTTTTCATCAATTCTTCCTTCCTTCCTTCCCTCCCTCCCTCCCTCACTGCCTCCCTCCCTCCCTCCCTCCCTTCCCCCTTTACCTCCCTCCCTCCCTCCCTCCCTCCCTCCCTCCCTCCCTTACCTCCCTCCCTCCCTCCCTTCCCCCCTTACCTCCCTTACCTCCCCCCTTACCTCCCTCCCTCCCTCCCTCCCTCCCTCCTTCCCTCCCTCCCTCCTTCCCTTCCCCCCTTCCCTCCCTCCCTCCCCCCTTACCTCCCTCCCTCCCTCCCTCCCTCCCTCCTTCCCTGTTTGAGAGCCGGGGGCCCGGCTTGGGGTGGGGGGATGTGAGGTGTGGGAGATGTGAGGTGTGAGGTGTGGTGTCAGGGGTGGGGGATGGTGTTAGGGGTTGGGGGATGGTGGATGTGGGAGGTGTGAGGTGTGGTGTTAGGGGTTGGGGGAAGGTGGGAGGTGTGATGGTGTTGTTTGAGATGTGGTGTCAGGGGTGGCGGGTGGTGGGTGGTGTGGTGGTGGTGTTTTATATGTTGTGTGAGGTGTGATGGTGTTGTGTGGTGTGGTGGTGGTGTTTTAGATGTTATGTGAGGTGTGATGGTGTTGTGTGACGTTGTTTGAGGTGTGGTGTTGGTATGAAGACGTGAGAGATGGGGCAGTCGGTGGTGGTGATGTGTGTGAGGGTGTTATAGTGTTTGGGTGTCGCAGTGTTATGGTGTTAGAAGCGTTATGGCGTGGTGGTACTTTGATGGTATTGAGGTCTTTGGGGGTATGGTGTAGAGTGTGTGCAATGGTGTCAGATGTGGTGTGGTGATGATGTGTCGTAATTTGGTGTGATGTGCGGTTGGGTTTAGTTCGGGTGTATGGTATGGAGGGGAGGGGGGAGGGGGGAGGGGGAAGTTGCTTCTGTATTTTATTTCCAAGTTTTTATGAAGTGAAGTTGACCGTTGCTGTAAGACATGTGGGCGATATTTCGTTCACGGTGCCACTATAGTGTCATGTTGCCACGGCGCTATGGTGTTGATGGTGGTGTGATCTGGGGCGCTGTATTATCTTCCCCGATTAGAATGACAGGCTATTATGACACAAGAGGATATTGTCTGCAATGGCACTACGCGGCTGACACTTTGCCACGTCGGAGGGAAAGGGGTGTCAGGCGTTCGGTAGTGTTCTCGCTCTCTCTCTCTTTCTTTCTCTCTTTCTTTCTTATTTTCTTTCTTTTCTTCTAACTTTCTTTTTCTCTCTCTATATATCTATCTATCTATCTATCTATCTTCTCTCGCTCTCGCTCTCTCTTCTACTTTCTTCACCTCTTTATCTATCCTATCTATCTATCTATCTATCTATCTATCTATCTCTGTCTCTATCCCTTTCCTTCCCCCACCTCCCTCGCCCTCCCCCTCTTCCTCTGTCCCCCCTTCCCCCTCCCCCTCCCCCTCTGTCCCTCCTTCTTCCCTCCCCCGCTGTACTACAGCGCGGCATGAAGCGAGCTGGCAACCTTGGCATTAACGATGCCATGGGCTGTCAGGAGAAGTTGATGAGAGATCATGTTTATTTTAATGTATTCTTGTAAAGACAGTTTCACGCGTTGATGGCCGGATCTGTTGCAATGCAGGTGGCAGTTGTGCAATTGATGGCGACAATTGGGCGCAGTGTAGTGGCAGTGTTTGCGAGAACCCGGGTTTTAGTGTGGCAAAGGATAAGCGCTTTTATTTTGATAACTCTTGTGTGTGGGTATTGTGTGTGGGGGTGGGGGGTGGGGGGGGATGTGGGGGGTGGGGGGGGGGAGCATGAGGTAAATGAGGGTCTATGGGGAATGGTGAGGCACTCCTAGATTGGCTGCCATTAAACTAGGGTGTTAACATGTCTCTCTCTGTCTCTCTCTCTCTCAATCTCTTTCTTTCTCTCTCTCTCTATCTATCTATCTATCTATCTATCTATATCTCTCTCTCTTTCTCTCTCTCTCTCTCTCTCTCTCTCTCTCTCTCTCTCTCTCTCTCTCTCTCTCTCTCTCTCTCTCTCTCTCTCTCTCTCTCTCTCTCTCTCTCTCTCTCTCTTCCTCCCTCCCTCCCTCCCTCCCTCCCACCCTCCCCCTCCCCCCTCCCTCCTTCTCTTTATCCAGCTAACCCGTTAAATTTGCTCTTCCATCACCCTCTTTTCCCTCAGGCGCCTAAAGATAATGTAAGCAAAGATTTATAGCGAACACTTCGGTCGTTCTAATAGCATTTACCTTGGCATTAAATTCACTTTCATTCTGCGTCTCTTTCTCTCTCTTTTTCTGTCTCTCTCTGTCTTTCTGTCTCTCTCTTTCTTTCTGTCTCTCTCTTTCTCTCTCTTTCTTTTCTTTCTCTCTCTCTCTCTCTCTCTCTCTCTCTCTCTCTCTCTCTCTCTCTCTCTCTCTCTCTCTCTCTCTCTCTCTCTCTCTCTCTCTCTCTCTCCCTTAGTTTCTTCGTTTTAGTTGTTTTTTTGCCCTCGTCGTCCGCCCTCCGTTTCCCCTTTTTCCCTTCTTTATTAACATTCCTCCTTGCACCGCCGGAATGCTGTTTCGCACCCTCGCAAACGCCACATTGATACACGGCCTAAGGGGAGTCAGGAGGGCGGTAGGTGACTTCCTTTATTAGACGCTGCAAATTGGCCTATCTCTCTCTCACGCCCGCTCACGCGCCTAAACGCCCACGCAGGAGAGCATGCACGGATGCTATCGTGGGTGGATGCAAAAATACGCTGTGCACACACGCACATTCCCTCTATCTATCTATCTCTCCCCTCCTCCTCTCCTCCTGACCCCCTCCCTTCCCCCTTTCCTCCTTTCATTCCTTCCTCCCTTCCTCCTTTTCTTCCTGCCCCCTCCTCTCCCATCCACTACTCCACGTGCCCCCCTCTTCTCCCCCCCCCTCCTCCTACCCCTATCTCTTCACCCCCACCCCCACCCCACCCACCCACCCACCGACGCTACCTCAGCCGTGTGACGTGTGCAGATCGATTTCCCTTTCGTCACACGTATCAAGTTATCATTCGGAGATCACTTTCAAGCACCAGGACAAAAGCCACTGCCTCCTCCTCACCTCACCCCCTCCTACTCCTCCTCCTCCTCCTCCTCCTCCTCCTCCTCCTCCTCCTCCTCCTCACCCCTATTCCTCCTACTCCTTCTCCTCCTCCTGCTCACCCCCCCTCCTTCTCCTCCTTCTCCTTCTCCTTCTCCTTCTCCTTCTCCTTCTCCTTCTCCTCCTCCCCCCCCGCCCTCCTCCTCCTCCTCCTCCTCCTCCTCCTCCTCCTCCTCCTCCTCCTCCTCCTTTTCCTCCTTATCCATCTTCTCCTCCATATCCTCCTACTCCTCCTCCTCCCCCTCGTCCTTCTCCTCCTCCTCCTCCTCCTCCTCTTTCTCCTTCAGTTGCTGTTGCATCTTCTTTGTTTTTTCGTCTTCGTTGTTTTCCTCATCATCATCCTTCTCTTACTCCTCTCTTATTTCTTCTACGTATGTTTTTTTATGCTAATTTCTGTCATCCTTATTGTCTTGTTTTTAATTTTTGTTCTCCTCCTTTGATCTTTTTCTTCGTTTGTTCCTCTTCGTCTTCGTACTCATTTTCCTCCCAGCATCTTCACCTGTTTCATTTCCTTTTAAGTCGCTTTCCTATTGTCCTTTTTATTTTTGTCTTTCTTCACCTTTTTCTTCTTCTTCTCTTCCTCCTCCTCCTCCTCCTCCTCCTTCTCCTCCTTCAATTTTTTTTCTTCACCTTTTTCTTCTTCTCCTCCTTCTCCTCCTGCATTTTCTTCACCTTCCCCATTGCACACAACATGAATTGGTCTTTTCATGTTGAACGAATCCAATCTCCTCCAACGCTCTTCCCTTCCTCTTTCTGTCTCTTTCTCTCTCTCTCTCTCTCTCTCCCTCTCCCTCTCCCTCTCCCTCTTTCACTCATCCTCTCTCTTTCACTCCCCCTCCTCTCTCTCTCTCTTTCACCCCCCCCCCTCTCTCTCTCTCTCTCTCTCTCTCTCTCTCTCTCTCTCTCTCTCTCTCTCTCTCTCTCTCTCTCTCCCAAGGGCGAGAGAAAGAAAGAGGGAGCGGACACCGGCCCTCGAAAGTGAACCATAAGAGACGTCCCCGTTTCTGTTGCTTGCCTTCGGGTTCTTGGTATAAATGTTACCTCAGCGCCTCTCCTCATGGGTGCCTCCCCCCCCCTCCCCCCTCCATCACTTCCAATTCCCCCTCCTCCTACTTCTTCTGGTACTCCCACAGCTCCTCTCCCTCCTCCTCCTCCTCCCTACCCCTACTTTCATTTTCGTCTATTATCTTGTTGTTCCCTGCTCCTTTCGTATCCTTCCGAATTCTCTTCCGAATTCTCCTCTCCGTCCCCCTTACCCTTCATCTACTCCCACTCTCCTCTTCTATATTCTCCTTCTTCCCCCACTTACCCCCCTCCTCCTATAAATCCAACTCCCCCCTCCTTCCCCTCCTCCTCCTCCTCCCCAACCCCCACATACCCCTCCTCCTCCTCGTCCTCATTCCCCCGTTCCCCCCTTCTCTTTCTCCCCCTCCTCCCCATCCTTCATTCTCCTCCTCCTCCTCCTCCTCTTCCCTCCCTCCTCCCTCCCCCATCCCCCCATCCCTCTCAATTGTACCCTCTACTGCATCTGGTGCTTCTGCGTATGTTGTCTGTGTGTGTGTATCTTCTCGGTAGTTCGGTCATGATGTGGCTGTTACTTTTACGGGTGCTTTGTAGCGGGTGCCTCTGGTGCTCTTCCACTCACCCCTCCTCCTCCCCCTCCGTAGTTTTCTTCTTTTCATTATTATTTTCTGTTTTAAGTTTTTGGGTTTTATTTAATTGTGTGTTTGTGTGTGTGTGTTTTTTTTGTCTGGTTGTTTTCTCTTATTGTTGTTTTTGTCGTCGATGGCGGTAATGGTTTTGGCTTTGTTATTTTTATGGATATTCTTTTGTGTTTTTTGTGGATGTTGTCGCTGCTTTCTTTTGGTTTCTGTAAACTTCGTGAGTTCACAGATAGTCAGTGTAAAAAAAACACTTATGGAAAGAGAGAGTGAGAGAGAGAGAGAGAGAGGTAGAGGTAGACATACATACAGGTAGGCAGATAGATAGACCCGCACACGTACACGCACACGCGCACGCACACTCACAGACAGGGAGAAATGCCCAGTCCCTTTGTCCTCTTTTGTGAGGGCGGCGTGTAATTGTGGTGATTATGCGGTGCTAGGAAGGAGGGAGGTAGGGAGAGGGAGGGAGGAGGAATACAGGAGAGGAAGGAAGTGGAAGGAGGGATAGAGGAGAGGAAGGGAGTGGAAGGAGGGATAGGAGGAGAGGAAGGAAGTGGATGGAGGGATAGAGGAGAGGAAGGGAGTGGATGGAGGGATAGAGGAGAGGAAGGAAGTGGAACGAGGGAGGGAGGGAGAGGGAGGAAGTATGGAGGAGAGGAATGAAGTGGAAGGCGGGAGGGGGAATAGAGGAGAGGAAGGAAGTGGATGGAGGGAGGTAGGGAGAGGGAGGGAGGAGGAATAGAGGAAGGAAATGGAACGAGGGAGGTAGGGAGACAGGAATAGAAGAGAGGGAGGAAGTGGATGGAGGGAGGTAGGGAGAGGGAGGAGGAATAGACACGCACGCAGACGGAGAGACAAAGAGACAAAGGGAAGATAAAAGGGAGGGAGAACTATGAGAGAAGTAGAAGAGAAGAAAGAAGTTGATGATGAGAAAGTGGTCGATGAAGTTGGGGAAGAAAAGGCAAAACTCGAAAGGAACAATAAGGAAGAGGGAGGAAGAGAGTAATTAGTGCGAAAGAAAGAGGAAAGAGGAAATGAAAGAGGACGGAAGAGTCGTGAAGCGAAAGGGCAAAGACAAAGACGCGGATAATCGAGAGGGAGAAAGGGAGAGAGTGTAGGGGGGGGGGGAGGGAGAGGGAGAGATAGAGGGGGGAGATGGGAAAGAGAGAGAGAAAAAGATAGTAGGAAAGGGAGAGGAAAATGGAGAGGGGGAGAGGTAGGAGAACGAGAACGGGAGAGAAGACGAGAGAGAGAAAGGGTGGAAGAGATGAGGGAGAGAGATAAAAAAAGGAGAGAGGTAGAGAAAGAGACGGATGAACGGACGGACATGAAAACGAGAGAGAGAGAGAGAGAGAGAGAGAGAGAGAGAGAGAGAGAGAGAGAGAGAGAGAGAGAGAGAGAGAGAGAGAGAGAGAGAGAGAGAGAGAGAGAGAGAGAGAGAGAGAGAGAATGAGAGAGAGAATGAGAGAGAGAATGAGAGAGAGAATGAGAGAGCAGGAGAGAGAGAATGAGAGAGCAGGAGAGAGAGAATGAGAGAGCAGGAGAGAGAGAATGAGAGAGCAGGAGAGAGAGAATGAGAGAGCAGGAGAGAGAGAATGAGAGAGCAGGAGAGAGAGAATGAGAGAGCAGGAGAGAGAGAATGAGAGAGCAGGAGAGAGAGAATGAGAGAGCAGGAGAGAGAGAATGAGAGAGCAGGAGAGAGAGAATGAGAGAGCAGGAGAGAGAGAATGAGAGAGCAGGAGAGAGAGAATGAGAGAGAGAGAGAGAGAGAGAATAAGAGAACAAGAGAGAGAGAGGGGAGAGGAGCATAAACAAGAGAGTATTAGAAGCTCTTGGCCGCAACGAGGAGTCTCGGCCTCGCTAATCCTTACATAGATCCTCTTGGACTCCACTCTCTCCTCTTCAGTGAGATTAATCCTCTTTTCTTCCTCCTCCTCATTCTCCTCCACCCTGTTATCCTCCCTCCTTGTGCCTTCTCTTCTTCCATCTACTTAGCTTTTGGCCTTCTGCTGCTCTTCTCTTCTCTCCTGTTTTGTTAATCGATCTTCTTGGTTTTGGATTTTTTTTCTGTTTTTCTTATTCTCTTTTCTTTCTCTCTCTCTCTTTCTTTCTCTCTCTCTCTCTCTCTCTCTCTCTCTCTCTCTCTCTCTCTCTCTCTCTCTCTCTCTCTCTCTCTCTCTCTCTCTCTCTCTCTCTCTCTCTCTCTCTCTCTCTCTCTCTCTCTCTCTCTCTCTCTCTCTCTCTCTCTCTCTCTCTCTCTCTCTCTCTCTCTCTCTCTCTCTCTCTCTCTCTCTCTCTCTCTCTCTCTCATTCTCTCTCTCTCTCTCTCTCTCTCTCCCTCTCTCTTTCTTTCTCTCTCTCTCTCTCTCTCTCTCTCTCTCTCTCTCTCTCTCTCTCTCTCTCTCTCTCTCTCTCTCTCTCTCTCTCTCTCTCTCTCTCTCTCTCTCTCTCTCTCTCTCTCTCTCTCTCTCTCTCTCTCTCTCTCTCTCTCTCTCTCTCTCTCTCTCTCTCTTTTCGTCCTTCTTATTCCGCTTTCTTGTTCCTGCTCTTCTTCCATTAAAGGAATCACCAACTTCAATCATTTCGAAACCAAATTAAAAGAACATCTTTCCCAATATTGTCAATTGTAGATATAGGATCGAACGCAGCAAATGTATTTTTATTGTATATTTATTATGCCCGTTTTAATTTT
>BOPN01000613.1:360000-377500 GCA_017312705.2 Penaeus japonicus
TGAACTCTGGGATTGAGGACCGCGAAACAAACACTTTCCCCGTTTGATATTCTTCACCGTGTGCAAAGGAGCGGCGCTGGGCTGCTGGTTTGGGGAGGGAGAGGGGGAGAGAGAGGGAGAGGGAGAGGGAAAAGAGAAAAGAGAGGGGGAGAGAGAGGGAGAAAGATAGAGGGAGTGATTGATAGAGAGTAAGGGGAGGAAACGAGAACAAAGAAAATAAAGGAAGGTGGAATAAGAGAGGGAGAAGGAAGGGGAGGGAAGAAGAAAATTAAGAAAAGTGGAAGAAGAGAGGAGGTGAGGGGGAGGTAAAAAGGGGGCAGAAACAAAGAAAATAAAGCGAGAGTGAAAAGAAGTCAGATCAGAAAAAAAAAGAACTTGATACTTCTAGAAAGTAATAAACGAGGGTAAGAGAGGTAGGTAGAAAGATGGATAGCGAGAAAGCCGAGCTGACTATCAACCAAACAAAAGACCCATCTCTGGTTACTCGCGCTGAGCCGCCTTTTAGTGGGAGCTTCTTCGTCCGGCCGCGAGAGGGCACTACCAGTCGTTCTTCTTCATCTCTTCAAAAAGAAAGAAAAAAGAGAGAGGGAAGGAAAACTAATTTATCTTCCAGAGTTCTTCGTATCTACCACGCAGACTAAAACAACAACAACAACAACAACAAGAACGATAATAATCATCATAATAATTAGAGCGCCCTTAATTAGTTTCGTCCTCAAAGGAGGCCTCGGCAGTCAGCATTGGCACCTGATGGATGGATGGAAGGATGGATGGACGGACGGGATAGAACGGAACGGTGGCAGGGATTAGGCTAAGAGGAGGGGAAGGAGAGGTGGAGAGGGCAGGGGGACTAGGAGAGGCACCTGATTAAGCTGTACGAAGACTGGGTTCATTATGTCACCTGCAAGATTGGCTTTGGGAGACTTCGGGAACGGGCACTACTTCGCGCGGCGGATGAAGGTTGTAATGAGGCCGTTACTTTGTCGGGAGTCAGTGTGGCGGTTAATTCAGTTATTGGTCCAGGGGGTTTATTATGTTTATGGTTATCGGTTTTCTACTTTCTTTCTCTCTTTTATTCTTCATTTCTCGTTTTCTCTTTGTTGCTTCTCTTGTTTTTTTTGTTTTGTTTCTTGTATGTTTTATTTTCTTGTTTCTGTCGTGATTTTTCTTTTTTTCTTCTTCCTAAATACTTCCTTGATATTTATTTTTTATAGCGAAATTGGTCGTACAGTAAGGTAATGCTGTAATAATAATGTATTATATTGTTATTATTACAATCGCTATTGATATTGTTATTAAAATCGCCATTACTATTGTTGTTATTGTTGATGATATGGTTACTACTACTAATGTTCCTATTACTATCCTCAATATTGTTATTGCTGTTGGTATAGTGGTAATTGTCATTCTTACCATTATTGTTCATATTATTGTCATTATTATTATTATTATTACAAAATCACTTTCAGCTGGCCATTGGACTCTTGGTGAAAAAGTGTATTGGTAGATAGAAAGGCTTATTTGCATATTCCGACGTGGCGGCCTCCCCCCATCCCCAGGACCCACCCCCTTTGATTGACATTATTTTTATAGCTTTAGCGTTTTCGTTAATGCTCTTATTTGGATGTAAATTGGTGCATATACTTAATACATGGGGGGCCCCTTCCCAGTGATCCAAGGGTAATATTATTTCATGGACACCGAGCTAAATATTCTTCTATTCTATCTGTTTATTGATTTATGAATATTCTTGCTTTATTTTTATCAATAATTTTAATTTTAAAATAAGATTTTTATCGTAATGATTTAAAAATGGCGACGACCGTCTTTTGTTTTGTGACATTTTTTTGGCGGGAATGGCGGATAATGTTCAGAACGGTAACAAAATTACGAAAAACGTTGAAATTCGGTTAAAATGTGAAGTTTATAGGTAGAATAGAGAGCAAGGGAGAGGGAGAGAGATTAGTGTCGCCGTAGAGTTTATTGTCAATTTAATTTTGGCCTCTTGATTACGTGTTCTTTAATGAAGCTCTATAATGAACCTTGGCGCGGAGTGAGAGGTATCGGACGCGGGACATTTATTGTGTTTAATCCTTTTTTTCCCTCCTTTTCTTTATTCTATTTTATGAGGATTAATGTTTCTGCTTGCTATTTTATAGTTATTCCATTGTTTTCTAATAAATCAATTAATATCTCTGTCCCTCCCTCTCCCTCTCCCATAGATATGTGTGTATATATGTATATGCATGTTTATATTGACGTATTAATTCAGCGGCGGGAATGCCCTTTCCCTAATGATGATTACGTTTTTTATTCACCTGCATAATTTTCTTGTGAATTTCAACGATCGCAAGAAAAGGGAAAAAAAAGCAATAGAAATAATAAAACGACCGGCAATTTAGGTTTTATTGCGCCATTATGAAATCATTCCGCATTCAATTAATTAAAGTCGATGTTTTATTTACGTGAATGCCCTGGAGAGGGACGCATGGCGATGCTCATGGCTGGGGCGTCGGGGTAGGAGTAGGAGTAGGTTGGGTGGGGTGGGGTAGGGTGGAGGGGAGGGTGAGGGATGTCGTATTTGGGAGGGGGTCGTTTTTTATTGGGGGAGGGAGGGAGGGGTTGGGTCGTTTTTGAGAGAGGAGGGTGGACGGGGTGGGTGTGGGTGTGGGGAAGAGGGGAGGTCGTTTCCATAGGGAGTTCTTTAAGTGTTGAGTGGAGTAAGAGTGGATGAAGGTCGTTTCTAAAAGGGGCGGGAGGAAAAGGTCGTTTCTGGGGAGGAGGGAGGGGAGGTGCGGGCAGACTCATTTCTGAGGTGAGTCGTCTTGTGCAGTGGGGGGGGGGGGGATGCTGACAGAGGTCGTAACTGGTCGTTGTTATCCAGCCATCTTGAAGAAAGCCCGTTATCCGATTCCGTTTTTTTTTTTTTTTCTGGGGGGGTGGGGGCGGGTATTACGAAATGATCCTTAGGTTACATAATACTGGGAACAAACCGCAAGTCTCGTGAGTTGTTTTTTTCTATTTTTTTTACCCTTTTTGTGGTATTTTGATCATATATAAGCGTAGTTTTTTATTATATACATAATATATATATTATATATATATTGTATATTTATTTTATTTATTTATTTATTTATTTTTCGTTTGCACACACATTTAGAATGAAGTATTATTTATGCTTTAGAATTCTAGTAACTAGGTCTATAAAAAGATAACGGTGTGTGTTTACAGAAGTGTATGTAGTTTTCTTTCTTTCTGCCTCTCTCTCCTGGTCTCTTTCTTTCTTTGTCTCTCTCTCTCTCTCTCTCTCTCTCTCTCTCTCTTTCTTTATTTCATTCCCTCTCTCTTTCTCTCTCTCGGTCTATCTCTATCTCATCCCCCACCTCTCTCTTTCTCTCTCTCTCCCTCCTCCCCTCCCCCTCCCTCCCTCCCTCCCTCCCTCCCTCCCTCCCTCTCATTCTCTCTCACCCCCACCCCCACCCCCACCCACGCACCCACAGCGCGGTCTGCGTCACACAAAGAGAACAATATAAGCAGAAAGTTCCGTGAAGAATTTCGGGCGAAGGAAAGATCAGGCGCCGCTCGACTCCCAAAACTATAGGCATCTTTTTTTTCTCTCTCTCCGCTCCTTCTGTGTGTTCTTAAGTGAGAGAAAGAGAGGGGGAGATGGAGAGCGAGAGGGAGAGGGAGAGGGAGAGGGGGAGGGAGAGAGAGAGTGTGTGTGTGTGGAGGAGAGGGAGAGAGGAGGAGTAGAGAGGGAAGAGGGAGAGGGGGAGATGGAGGGAGAGGAGTAGAGAGGGAGAGCGAGAGCGAAAGCAAGAGCGAGAGGAGTAGAGAGGGAGAGGGAGAGAGCGAGAGCGAGAGCGAGAGGAGGAGAGGGAGAGGGGGAGAGCGAGAGCGAGAGGGAGGTAGAAAGGGGGAGAACGAGAGCGAGAGGAGTAGAGAGGGGGAGAACGAGAGCGAGAGGAGTAGAGAGGGAGAGCGAGAGGAGTAGAGAGGGAGAGCGAGAGAGCGAGAGCGAGAGAGCGAGAGCGAGAGGAGTAGAGGGAGAGGGGGAGAGCGAGAGCGAGAGGGAGGTAGAGAGGGGGAGAACGAGAGCGAGAGGAGTAGAGAGGGAGAGGGGGAGAGCGAGAGCGAGAGGAGTAGAGAGGGAGAGGGAGAGGGGGAGAGCGAGAGAGCGAGAGGAGTAGAGAGGAAGAGGGAAAGAGGGAGATAGAAGGAGAGGGAGAGGGGGAGATGGAAAGAAGGAGAGGGAGAGGGGGAGATGGAAAGAAGGAGAGGGAGAGGGGGAGATGGAAAGAAGGAGAGGGAGAGGGGGAGATGGAAAGAAGGAGAGGGAGAGGGGGAGATGGAAGGAGAGGGAGAGGGGGAGATGGAAGGAAAGGGAGAGAGAGGAAGAGGGAAGAATAAAGAGGGCGAGTGCATGCGTGCGTGCATTATACAAACACTCCCACAATATACACAAACATAGAAAAGCCAGCCAGAGTTTCTTTTATTTCTAATGTAACACGCGCGCGCCCGACCGACCGACTTGTATATGTATGTAGGTTGGGGGAAATAGTTAGTTAGCCGCATAATACAGCTATAAAATAGGCCTAACTATCCCTAGGCCTCTTAAGGGAAGAGGTGTGGCTTTGTGCTTCTTTTCTTTCCTCGATCCTGCTTGAAGGAACTCCCAAGGATAAGTAATATGATTCAGTGAGAGATAAGGAAGATAAGGTGAGATTGAAAAAAAATATGTTTCGTTTTATTTCAATTTTGTTATGTTTCATGCAAAGTTGATTTTAATGTGTTTTTACTGGTGTTAATACCGTCGTAATTTACGTAGTAATAAGGATGATAGTAATGTTAGTATTGGGCATGATGGTATGACACTCATAGTAGTTGCAATAATGCTATCAATCATCATTATTGTTATTGCTAATGTTTGTGGTTTTATTGTTGTTACTCTGGTATTGCTGTTCATTTGGGTCATTCGAATAAGCGTTTTGATTTACTCAAGTAATGTCCTTTTAACTTTTTTTCCATTGCAATTAAATTTATAATAATTTTTTGTTTTTATTTCACAGGTATGTCGTCAGAACAGCCAATGTTTACGATTGAACGAGTGCAACTGTCCTGAACAGGTAAGGAAAAGGAGAGTAGGAGGAAGGTGTAGAAATAAAGAAGAAAGTAGAGAGAGAGAGAGAGAGAGAGAGAGAAAGAGAAAGAGAGAGAGAGAGAGAATCAGAAAGGAAAGGAGAGAGAGAGAGAGAGAGAGAGGAGAGAGAGAGAGAGAGAGAGAGAGAGAGAGAGAGAGAGAGAGAGAGAGAGAGAGAGAGATCAGAACGAATCAGAGGGGAAGAAACATACTGTGCATGCATCGAGACGAACCGAGTGGCCACCTATAAGCAAGGATAGAAACAGCGCAGGAGAGGAACACATTAAATTACGGAACTAAAGAGGGTAGAATAAAAGGAGAGAGACAAGAGGTAGGGAGTGAGTAAAAGAGCGAGAGAGACGGAGAGAGAGAGGGGTCCGGCTAGGCAACGAGTGGAAATGATCTTAATAACACATTGGTCATTAAATATTGGCGAAGAGGAAGTCATAAAGGAAATAGGAAAGGTGCAGGGAATGGAAGTGATTGGAGGAAGTGAGAGAGAGGGAGAGGGAGAGGAAACGAGAGAGAGAGGAAACGAGAGAGAGAGAGAGAGAGAGAGAGAGAGAGAGAGAGAGAGAGAGAGAGAGAGAGAGAGAGAGAGAGAGAGAGAGAGAGAGAGAGAAGGAAAAGCGAGAAAGAGGGAGAGGGGAGAGATAGATAGAAAAGAGAATGAGAAAAAGAGAGGCAGAGGAAGAGTCAAAGAGAAAAAGGGAGAGCAAGAGAAAAAGGAGACGGACAAAATGAAAGAAGCGAAAAGGATGCATAGCTCAAAAAAAATAATCATTAAAGGAAGAAAAAGGTAGGGCGGTGGGGAGCGACGGACGTGAAAAGGTAATTCCCTTTTTTTTGGAACTGGTTGATTAAGTTTTGGCTCGCGGTCTCTAGAAGCTATGGGGCTTTTCTGACTGCGATATCATGGTTGGGACGTTAATGCGATATTAGAATTAGAAGCAAGGAGAGAATTCTGTACAGCTGCCCTTCTTGGTACGTACAGATTAAAGAGTTTTAGAAAGTAAAGTAAGTTCTCCCTAAAAGGTAATGATGAAATAAAATCATCCAAGCGAGCTGGCGCGCATCATCACTCAGAGATGAGAGAGGAAAAAAGGAAAAAAAATACGGACAAGGGAAATGTGACACATTAATCATCCGGACAATAACAACGAGCCAAGCAACAGGTAAAGTAATTTAACAGCGGGTCGCAAGATGGCGCCCTGACGTCACGGCCCGTTTCTACTTCATTTTGGCGGGAAAGTTTGGCAATATGCACTAAGAGGTCGCGGGGTTATTTTGGCTGGTAGAATCTTCAGACTTTATCTTTTCTCCGTGCTTTACCTTACTTTTCTCTCTCCTCTTCATTTTCTTGATTGGTTTTACTTTCTTTTTTAGTGTTTGTGTGCGTGTTTTAGGTATGAAAAAAATGCTGCTTTCTCTATTTTTTTTTGTTTTGTTTTGTTTTACCTTTGTCTTTTTCGTTGTAGTTCTCTTGTAGGACAATGTCCCCTTTTCTCTCATTTATTTAAATCTATTTATTTACCTATTTATTTAAATAGATATTACTCGGAAACTCTTGCATCTTCTTAGGTTCGTATCCCGCCATTATGAGCATCCCGGGGAAATGTGCCGAGTTCTAGAAGTTTCAAAACTAAAGGACGAAAAGAATATATATATTATAAATTTTCTTTTTCAAAATAATCGCAATAAGTTTTGGCAAAGCGTTGAGAAAGTCGGCGAGAAATATCGCTCTAATCCTTCCTTTGAAGAACGAGTAAGTTGGTGTCTTCTTTTAACTCTCTTTCTCTCCTTCTCTCTTTTTCTTTCTTTCTCTCCTTTCTTTTTCTTTCTTTCTCTCTCTTTCTCTCCTCTCTTTTTCTTTCTTTCTCTCTCTTTCTCTCCTCTCTTTTTTTTCTCTCCTCTCTTTTTCTTTCTCTCTCTCTCTCTCTCTCTCTCTCTCTCTCTCTCTCTCTCTCTCTCTCTCTCTCTCTCTCTCTCTCTCTCTCTCTCTCTCTCTCTCTCTCTCTCACTCTCTCTCTCTCTATCTCTCTCTCTCTCTCTCTCTCTCTCTCTCTCTCTCTCTCTCTCTCTCTCTCTCTCTCTCTCTCTCTCTCTCTCTCTCTCTCTCTCTCTCTCTCTCTCCCCCCCTCCCTCTCTCTCTCCCTCCTTCTCTCTCTCCCTCCTTCTCTCTCTTCTCCTCTCCCTCTCTCCTCCCTCTCCCTCTCTCTCGCTCTCTCTATCTATCTATCTATCTATCTATCTATCTATCTCACTCTCTCTCTCATTATCCATCATATTTTTTTCTACGGTTTTGCTGCGAAACACCGAAGGAAAGAAATGAAAACACGCGGAAGTCCTTTTCGCTCTATCGCTTCTTCAGTGAAAAGGCCTTCTGTGTATTATTATTATTCCCGCCGTTGTTTTGTTTACAATTCGTTCAGCAGGAATCCTTCTCGACTGCTTCTTCGTCGTCTTCTGATTCTTCTTCTTCTAATTCCCCTTCTTCTTCTTCTGATTATTCTTCCTCTGATTCTTCTTCTAATTCCTCTTCATCTTCTGATTCTTCTGATTCCTTCTCCTCCTCCCTATTCTTCCTCGTTTCTTTCTGTTATCTTCTGTGGTATTGACCAGTTTTTCCTCTTCGTTCATCTTTTCCTTCTCCCTCCTCCCTCCCTTCTTCATCCTCTTTCCTCCCTTCTCCCCACCTTATCTCTCCTCTCTCCCTTCTCCCTTCTTCATCCTCCTTCCTTCCTCCTCCCTCCTCTTCTCCCTCCCATCCTCCTTCCCCCCTTCTCCCCCCTTTTCCCTCCCTCCTTCCTCCTCTTCTCCCACCCTCCTTCCTCCTCCTCCCTCCTCTTCTCCCTCCTCCCTCCCTCCTTCCTCCTCCCTCCCTCTTCTCCCTCCCTCCTTCCTCTTCTCCCTCCCTCCTTCCTCCTCCTCCTTCCATCATCACTTGACACCCTTCCACTTGTCCGCATTTGAACAATACACCTTTCATTATTCCCCAGGCAAGAGAATAAGACCATTTTTCGCATTTTCTTTTTTTTTTTTCTTCTTCTTTTTCTTTTCGTCGTCTTCCTTGATTTTTTTTTCTTTAAACTTCCTTTCGTTTTTGTTCTTTCTTGGCTTCTTCGCATCCTTTTTTTTCATTCGGCTTCTTTTTCCTTCGTTTTTATTCGTCTTTGTCGTCGTCTTGTTTTCTTCTTCTTTCCTATTTTTTTCTTCTTTTCTTTTTTCTGCTTCGTCTTTCTATTTGTTTCTTCTTTTTCGTTTTCTCTTCGCCTTCCTTCCTTCTTTTTCATTTTTTCTTCTTTGTCTTCTTTCTATTTTATTTTTCCTTTATCGTGTTCTTTCTATTTTCTTCTTTTTCTTTTTCCTTCGTCTTCTTTCTATTTTATTTTTCATTTTTCCCTCTTCGACTTCTTCTACATGTTTCATGTGGAAGAAGTCTTCTTTCTTTCTTTCTCTCTTTTTTTTCTTCTTCTTCTTCATCGTCGTCGTCGTCTTCGTCTTTTTCTCTTTCATCGTCTTCCCTCTTTTCTCCATCTTCCCTCTTTGTCTTTCTCATTATCTTCTTTCTTCTGTTTCCTCTTCGTCCTTCGCCCTTACTCGTCGTCTTCGCATCGCGTCTTTGTTTGTCTCGTGGTGTCGGGGGGTGGGGGGTGGGGGGTGAGTTGCAAGGCAAGGTCACAAGGTCAGCGGGTCGAAAGGTCAGGTCATGGGACTGAAAGTGAAAGGAGAATAAGAATGACGGAAAATGCTATCGGAGAGGAGGAGGGGGTGGGGGTGGTGGGGGTGGGGGGTCGGTCAGAAGGAAAGGAGAGGAGAGGAGAGGAGAGGAGAGGGAGAGATGGATGATGATGAGGGGAATGGAGAGAGAGAGAGAGAGAGGTAAATAGGAAAGCAGATAAAAAACACACACAAATAGGCATGCATAAATAGACAAACAGACAGACAAGCCGACACAAATAGACCAGATAAATAGACAGACAGGCAGACCCAAAATAGACAGACAGACACAGGCACAGAGCCAGAGGGAGATAAAACCCCTCCCTCGCCCGCGCGTCAGGTGCCGATGGTGAGGAGACATTCATACAGTGAGGGTGTTATGGTGAGCAAGCGTTGGGAGCGCGCGCAGCATCTCGGTAATGCATTTAGCATAAATGTTGAAACTGCAGCGGCTTAAATTAAATGCCCTAATGAGGATGAGACCAGGTGCGACTCGTTCTCCAGTCCCCCCCCCCCTTCCCCCTCCTCCTCCTCCTTCGTACTTCGTACTTCCTATTCCCTCCTCCTCCTCCTCTTGCACCTGCTCCTCCTCCTTTGTACTTAGTACTTCCTACTCCCTACTCCTCCTCCTCCTCCTCCTTCTCTTGCTCCTCCTCCTTCTCTTGCTCCTCCTCCTCATCTTGCTCCTAGTTCTGCTGCTCCTCTTCCTCCTCCTCCTCCTCCTCCTCCTCCTCCTCGCGCTCCTGGTCCTCCTCCTCCTCCTCCTTTCTTACTTCTTCCGTTTCCTCCTCTGTACAAACGCGCTCCTCCTGCTGCTGCTGCTCCTCCCCCTCCCCCTACCCCTCCCCCTTTCTTTTCCTCTCTTTTCTTTCTTTCTTTCCTAACTTCCTCCCCAATTTTTCTCCGTCTCCCTTTCCCCCTCTCTATATGTCTTCCTGTTCTCCTTCCTCTCTTTCCCTTTTCCTCATTTTCCTTCTCCCTTTCTCAGTCCCACCCTTCCCCCACCCTCTTCTTTCTTCCCCTCTCTCTTCTCTCCTCTTCTCTTATTTTCTCTTTTCTATCTCCTTTCTCTTCTCTCCTTTCTTAAATCCTTTCTCTTCTCTTCTTTCCTCTAGCCATCCTCTTCTTTTCTCTCCCCTTTCTCTTCTCTTTTATCCCCATTTTCTTCTCTTCTATTTTCTTTTCTCCCCTTTCTCTTCTCTTCTCTTTCTTTTCTCCTCTTTCTCTTCTCTTTTCTCCCCTTTCTCTTCTTTTCTCTCCTCTTTCTCTTTTGCTTCCTCTTTTTCCTCTTTCTTATATTTTTTTTGGTCTTCTTCTTTGGTCTTTCTCTCCTCCCTTCCCCTCTCTTTCTCCCTCTCTCTCCTTCTTCCCTTTCGCTCTCGGATCCTCACGGTTTCCATGACAACCGCTGGGCTGTGATGTCAGACGAGGGAAGAGTGGAGTTGACAGGGGAACACATGACGTTTATGCTGTCAACGAAATATTAGTTCCGTGGGCATATATGCGTATGTGTATGTACATGTATGTGGGTGTGCGTATGGGTGGATGGGTGGTGAGGTGGGTGGGTGTGGATGGGTAGAGGTGTGTGTGTGTGTGTGTGTGTGTGTGTGGGTGTGTGTGTGTGTGTGTGTGTGTGTGTGTGTGTGTGTGTGTGTGTGTGTGTGTGTGTGTGTGTGTGTGTGTGTGTGTGTGTCTTACATTTATTTTCTTGCCCGTTATCTTCTTATTTCTGCGTCATCGTTGTCGTCGTCTTATTTTATTTTTCTCTTTCTCCTCTCCCTTCCTTCCTTTCGTCTGCGCGTGGCGTCTCTCTCTCTCTCTCTCTCTCTCTCTCTCTCTCTCTCTCTCTCTCTCTCTCTCTCTCTCTCTCTCTCTCTCTCTCTCTCTCTCTCTCTCTCTCTCTCTCTCTCTCTCTCATACACACTCCCTCCCTCTCTCTTTCACGCTCATAGTTTCACTCTTTACCTCTTTCTCACACAAACACACACTCACCTTCTCCAGTTTCGCACACTCTCACTCTTTCTCTCGCTCTCACTCTCACTCTCACTCTCTGCCTATTAATTTTCATCGAGAACAACAAGCCTCTGTTTCACCGCGCTGTTCCATCCCCGCACATTAATTATAGAATCGTTGCGTATCACGAACATTTTGAACGTGTTTTAGACTTGTTATGGCTTTGTGTTCTTTGCTCGCTCACTTTGTTCGTCTTTTGTTCTTCTTTCTTTGTTTGATTTGTTTCTTTTCTTGCCTTGATTTCGTCTCTTTTCTCGTCTCTTCTCTCCTCTTTTTTTTCTTTCTCTGCCCTTCATTTCCCTTAACTTCATTCTTCTCTTCCTATATATATATCTCTCCGCTTTCTTTTTCCTCCTCCTGTCTCCTTCCTTTTTTTATCTTCTTTCTATCTCCTCTTCTTTGTCCCTCATCTCTCCCCTCTACCCTCTTCTTTCTTCTCTCTTCTTTATTCTTCCTTCTCTTCCTTTCTCTCTGATTGATTTTCTTCCATAGAGATATTGAATGAACATTTGGCGAGTGCTGATTGAATGAAGATGATGTTAAAGAATGAATGTGAGTGAGATCGCGAAGCATGTGTGTGTGTGTGTGTGTGTCTGTGTGTGTGTGTGTTTGTGTGTGTGTGTGTGTGTGTGTGTGTGTGTGTGTGTGTGTGTGTGTGTGTGTGTGTGTTAGTGTTAGTGTGTGTGTTAGTGTGTTAGTGTGTTAGTGTGTGTGTGTTAGTGTGTGTGTGTTAGTGTGTGTGTGTTAGTGTGTGTGTGTGTGTCTGTGTCTATGAAGAATGTGTTTGTATATGAGAGTGACTAGGTGCCTGCGTGAAAATTTTGATTATGCTTGAGAATGAGTGAGTGAGTGAGCGAGTGAGTGGGTGAGTTGTATTTACCCGCATTTGCACCTGCAATATTTATCCATTCTGGCCGTGTCTTGCCACTATCTCCTCGGCTGTGTGCAGGATCTCTTGTTCACCTTCGAGCTTGTCGGGTCTGTGTGGATTTGGGGCATGTTGCAAATTGAGACAAGTGGAGTCGCAGGGTTGCAAGGGTGGGTGGATCGAAGGATGGAACGGAAGAGCGTTAGGGTGGAATAGTGGAAGGGTGGCAGGATTGAAGGACTTGAGGGTGTTATGGTTAGAATGGGGGCAGGGTGGAGGGATGCCATGGTGGTAGGGTGTAGGGGTGCCATGGTGGTAGGGTGTGAGGATGGAATAACGGCGGTGTATGGGTAGAAGGATGGAAGGAATGGTAGAGTAGAATGGCGGAGGGTTAGCAGGTTAGCAGGTTGAAAGACTATGAGGTTAGCAGGATGAGCTGTGTGTCAGAATATTAGGCTGGGTAGGATAACAGACTGTCAGGATGTTAGGCTGGTGGGATAGCATAGCAGGTCGCGAGGATTACACAGGCTGGCAGGGCATCAGAATTACAGGTTAGCAGGGTGGTAGTACGTAGGTCGTTTACGCCCTTCCTTCCCCTCCCCTCCCTCCCTCCCCCCTGCTCTCTTGGGTGTGATTATCACTGCGGCGTGGGCTGTGTGGGCGCTATGCGTCATTACAGTCGGCGTGGGCGGCGCTGGCGCTGATGGAGCTGGAGTAATGGAAAATCTGATGCTGGATTTGGTGTCAGCGTCTTTTTCTTCTTCTCCTTCTCCTCCTCCTCTTACTACCCCTCCTCCTCCTCCTCCTCCTCCTCCCCCCTCCTCCCTCCTGCTCTTTCTCCTAATCCTCCTTCTCCTCTTTCTCCTAATCCTCCTTCTCCTTCTCTTCCTCATTTTCCTGCTCATTCTCATACTACTACTCCTTCCCCTTTTATTTCTCTTCCTCCTTTTCGTTCCCCTCCTCTTACCTCCTGCTTCTTCTCCTCGTCCTCCTCCTCCTTTTCCTTCTTATCCTTTTCTTCTTTCTTCTTCCTTCCTTTTCTCATTTTCCTCCTCCTCCTCCTCCTTCCTCTCCCTCTGCTGTTGATAACGGTGGTTCTTCCATAGTTAATTAGTTCATTGATTAATTTATTTACAGGTTTGCCCGATTTTTTTTCCCCTTAGATTTTATCATATTTTGATGGATGTCTGCGTATGATTGCATCGCGCAATTTTATATGTTTATGGAATTAATTGTATTCAGGCATTCATTTTTGGAGCGTCGTCTAAATGTAGATTATTAATGGTCTCAATTATGAAGATATATGGGATGGAGTGACAATGAATGGTCATAATTTTAAAGATATATATGATGTGGAGATAATGATCAGTGTAATGACTTTATATTTAGAGACCTCGTGGCTTTAATTAAGGATGATAACTATGATATTGATTATCTTCTCAGTTTTAGGTATGTGTAACTAAGATGATGGTAATGACCACTGTAATTATATCGGCAAGTCTTTTAATTCTGGTTATTTTTATACTTTATAAAGAGCATATTTAAGATAAGGATAAGCAAATCAGAGCGGATACATTTTCATTCTTCCCCATAAAGCATTAAAAGATGATAGAAAATAGAAATAAAACAAAAAAAGATGATAATAGTAATAATAATGATGGTGATAACCATGGTAATAATAATAATCACAATAATAATACCTATGATGAGGATGATGATTATGATAATAATGATAATAACAAGAATAATAAAAATAGTAATAATGATGATGATAATAATGATGATGATGATGATAATAACTATAATAATAAAAATAGTAATAATGATAATGATAGTAAAGATGATGATAATGATAATGATGATGATGATGATGAACCCCATTTCGGCCAAGTCCTCTCCTCCGCTTGTCCTACATCGACGCCGATGAGGATGAGAGCCGGTGAAGTGCTTGTGACGTCATGCGGAAATGGCTGTGTAAACTCGGCCACCTAGATCTTTCGGTTTTCTATTTTGTTTGTTTTGTTTTTTCTCTTCCTTTTTATCCCTCTTTTTGTTTTGTTTTTATTCGTCCTCTTCTTCCTCTCACTTCCTCCTCTTTCCTCCTCCTCTTCCTCCTCTTTCCTCCTCCTCTTTCTTCCTCCTCTTTCTTCCTCCCGTCTCTTCCTCCTCTTTCTACCTCCCGTCTCTTCCTCCTCTTCCTTCCTCTCGTCTCCTCCTCCTCTTCCTTCCTCCCGTCTCCTCCTCCTCTTTCTACCTCCCGTCTCTTCCTCCTCTTCCTTCCTCCCGTCTCCTCCTCCTCTTCCTTCCTCCCGTCTCCTCCTCCTCTTCCTTCCTCTCGTCTCCTCCTCCTCTTCCTTCCTCTCGTCTCCTCCTCCTCTTCCTTCTTTTCCTCTTCTTCCTCTTCCTCCCCCTCCTCTTCCTTTTCCTCCTCCTCCGTTTCTTCTTCTTCCTCCTTCCTCCTCCTCTGTCCATAGATATCCCCCAAAATTTAATGATCTGTATTGTTTTTTTTCCCTCTTTTTCTTCTCCTTCTTTACCATCTTCCTGTCCTCTATTTCAACATCGCATGCCGAGACCGAGAATTTAAAGCCTCTTATTCCACGCCCATTCCCTCCCTTGCAACACCGCCCCCACCCCAGACACCACCCCCACCCCAGGCACCACGCCCCCAGACACCACGCCCCATTGCACCCGTTGATCACCTCCTCTTTTCCTTGATCGCAGTTGCAGCCACGCCGTGCAACATAGAACATAATCTACAGCGTAGACATTGCAGAATGTTGCACAGGGGAAAAAAAGTCTTCAACATACTGCCTTCGGTCGGGCTGGATGTAAAGTTCTGGATATTCTCGGTTTGCAATCTCCGTTGAACTCTCCGTTGAACTCTTCGTTGAACTCTCCGTTGAACTCTCCGTTGAACTCTTCGTTGAACTCCGTTGAACTCTCCGTTGAACTCTTCGTTGCACACGCTGTTGCATGCTTATCATGGGTGTAATGGAGCGGGAGAGAGAGGGGAGGGGGGTAGGGGTAGTGGTAGAGGTAGAGGTAGAGGTTGAGGAGTTGCAATACGACCTGCAACGCTATTTCGTGTCGCGGTCTTAATGTGTTGCTTTTGTTTCTCCTCATTGCTTCTGGTTGTTTTTGTCTTTGTCGTTTCCCTGTTCTTGTTCTTGTTCTTGTTCTTATTTCTTTCTTATTTCCGTAGTCGTAATTTTGTTCTTGTCGTTTATTTTTGTTTATGGTTTGTTATGTTGTTTTCGTTTTCTTATTGTTTTTACTCTTATTCTTGTATTTCTTATTGGTAATGTTTGTATTGCAATCACCGGTAATAATTTAGTTATGGTTATTATTATTATTGATATTATCGTCATCATCATCATCTTCATCTTCATTTTCATCCCAATCTTCAGCAGCATCACTACTATTATTACTATTACTATTACTATTATTATTGTTATTACTATTACTCCTATTATTATTACACTACTATTATTACTATTGCTATTACTATAATTATTATTACTAATACTATTTTGATGTTATTTACACAATTATTTTTATCACGAATTTTACTGCCATCATCCTCATCATTGCATCCCTTATCGTCATTGCTATTATTTTATCGACGTCCCCCCCCCCAACCCCTAACCCCACCCTCACCCCCACCCTCACCCTCACCCCCACCCTCACCCTCACCCCCACCCTCACCCCCACCACCCCCCTCACCCCCACCACCCCTCACACCCACCCTCACCCCCACCCGAACCCTCATCCGAACCCCCACTCTCACCCCCACCCCCACCCCCCTCACCCAAACCCCTACCCCCACCCCCACCCCCACCACCCACCCCATGTCTCTCTTGGGGAAACGTAACGTGGTGGCTGTCACGAGTATCGACGGCCGATTCCGCCGAACTTGTGCGTGGCAATTAGAGCGGTTGGGGCGATTTATTTCGGTGGTGGGGGTGGGGATGGAAGGGGGGAAGGGGGAAGGGGTGGGATGGGAGGGGAGGGGGGTTTGCGAGGAGGAGGATGGGAGGGGAAGGAGGGAGAGAGAGGATAGGAGGGTATATGGAGGGATGGGGAGATGTGGATAAAGGACGGGGGATGGAAGGGGAAGGAGAAGGGGAGATATTGTGCTTGAGGTAGGGAGAGAGGTACAGAAGGGGAAGGGGAGGTATTGTGGGTGAGGGAGAGGGGGATGGGGGGGGAAGGGGAGGTAATGGAGGATGGGATTAGAGGAGTAGGAACTGGGAGGAGGTATTTGTGGATGGGATGGTAAGGGAGGGGGAAGGATGGGAGTGAATAGGGGAGGTACTAGGAGGATAGGAGGGGAAGGTGGAGTAAGGAGGAAGGGTAGTAGGTTAAGGATGAGGGAGAAAAGGCGGAGGGGAGGAGGGAAAGGGATAAGAGAAAGCCAGATGTCCGATAGATCATTATTATAACCAATAACCTCTTAATGGCCCGATGCTTTATAAACGTCGCCATTATAAAGCGAAAATGCGCTCGACCCCCCTCCCCCCCTTCACACACACTCTACTCCCCTTCTCCGCCCCCCTCCCTCTACTACCCTTCTCCGCCCCCCTCCCTCTTTTCCCCTTCTCCGCCCCCTCCCATTTCTCCCCTTCGCCCCCCTCACTCTTCTCCCCCTCTCTGCCCCCCTCCCTCTTGTCCCGCTCTCCGCCCCCCTCCCTCTTCTCCCCTTCTCCGACCCCCCCCCCCCACACACACACAAAGAAAATCTTGTAAATAATTTTTCGTCGAAAATGGCAAGCGCTCGATCGTGACGTCATAATGGTCGGATCCAAAGATAGCAACACTTGCCGCTGGTGTTGAGGGGTGGGTGGGTGATACTAGGGAAGGGGGGGGGGTGTTAAGATGGAGAGGGGGAAGGAAGGAGAGGGGAGACTTGGGGAGAGAGAATAAGGAAGGTAGAAAGAGAGCGTGAGAGGAAGGGAGATAGGTAGAGGGAGATAAGGAGAGAGAGAGGAAGAGGGAGAGGAGGAAGAGGAAGAGAGAGAGGGATAGGGATAGCGAGAGAGGGGGGAAGAAGGCAATAGGAGAAGAGGAAGGGGTGGAGTAGGAGGGGAGGTGGTGGTCGACGGTCGTCTCTATCTGCCTGTCAGTCTGTCAGTCATTTTGTCAACCCGAGGATGAGATGGAAGTGTCATTAATTATCCGTTTGCGAATGATGTGAGAACCTGAGTGAGGTAATTAGAGCTCAGCCATTCGCTATTGTTTGTGAGCTTTATTACTTCCTAATTATTGCTGCGATGATGCTCGGGTGTAATTAGATTTAGTATAAGGATTAATAGGATTAGTAGTAATCGAAAGGCTTAGGGAAAAAATGGATTTGAGAGAGAAGTGTCCTGGGAAAGTAATGGAAATGATTGATGTGGCTGAATGAGTAGAGGGTGAATAACATTGCAAATTTGTGATGAATATAATTATAATGGTTATTATTCATTGTTTTTATCATACATTGTAATGATGATGATGATCATTATGGTAATGATGATTATTATTATTGATATTATCATCATAATTATTACTTTTATTTTTGTCATTATGATCGTTATTATTATTATTGTTTTTATTAATATGACTACAAATAATAATGCTAAGAATAATAGTAATAAGAGTAATGATAATAATGACAAAGATCATTATAGTAATAGTAATAATAATAACCAGAAACTTTACCAATATGTCTGCGACCTGAACGTGTTTTTCTTCTTTTTCTTCTTATTTTATGAGGC
>BOPN01000613.1:382500-385000 GCA_017312705.2 Penaeus japonicus
CTTCCCCCCCCACATCCCCCTCCCCTCACTGAGATGAAGACCTACGTTCGGGCAGCGATTGATCTCGAGTCTGAGTAATTAAGAGCAATGCGAAGTTATTAAGGGCACTGGGTCAGCCGCCTTGCCTCAGGGGGTTGTGGGTTGTGATTGGCGAAGAGGGGCGGATGGGGGGGAGGGGGGTTCTTCGGTTTTAGTAATTTATTTGTTTGTTTGTTTGTTTGCTTTAGCTTATTTCGGTATGATGCTCTTGCACCTCCATTGTTATTGTTTTGTTTTTATACTTGGTTTTATTTAGGTCTTATTTTCCTCCTCCTTCTATTTATTATGTTTCTATATGTATTAGTTTATTTGCTTAATAGATTAATTATATACATTTTTTTGAGGGGGGGGGGATTGCTCGTTTTGTTCTTGTGTTGTTGTTTTCTTGAAATTCTCCCTCTTCTTTTTCTCTATTTCTCCTCCTCTCCACTTGGCATCTTCACTCCCTCTCCCCTCTCCCTCTCCCTCTCCCCAAACACACACGCACGGTCTATCCCCTTTTTTTCTTAGTTACATAAGAGACACTTGAGGCCTCTGGCTACGTGATGCATCAGTGCTCCTGTGGACACGACCCTCGCCAGTCCCCAATCCCCTCCTTTCCCTCTCCCCCCTCTATTCCCCACTCTCCCTCTCCCCCTCGATTCCCCTCTCTCCCTCTCCCCCTCTATTCCTCTCTCTCCCTCTCCCCCTCTATTCCTCTCTCTCTCTCTCCCCCTCTATTCCTCTCTCTCCCTCTCCCCCCCTCTATTCCACTCCCTCCTCCTCCCCTCTCCCCCTCTATTCCCCTCTCTCCTTCTCCCCCTCTATTCCCCTCTCTCCTTCCCCCCCCTCTATTCCACTCCCTCCCTCTCCCCCTCTCTCCCCCTCTATCTCCCCCCTCGATTCCCCTCTCTCCTTCTCCCCCCTCGATTCCCCTTTCCTTCTCCCCCTCTAATCCTCACTCTCCTTCTCCCCCCTCCCACCTCTATTCCCCTCTCTTTTTTCTCCCCTTCCATTCTTTATCATTCTCCTCCTCTATTCCCTTCTCTACCTCTTACCCGCTATCCATCTCTATCTTTCTCTTCTTCCTACTCCTCCTCTTCCTCCTCCTCCTCCTCCTCCTCCTCCATCTCCTCCTCCTCCTCCTTCCTTCTCCGTTCCTGTTCTCTCAGCGTTATCTAGATTGGTGAAGTATTGTACCCTTCTACTTTACCTCCTCTCTTCCATCTCCTCCTCTCAGTCGTCCTTGTCTTCTCCTCCTCCTCCTCCTCCTCCACCTTACTCCTTTTCCTTCTCCTCCTCCTCCACCTTCCTCCTTTTCCTTCTCCTCCTCCTCCACCTTCCTCCTTTTCCAATTCCTCCTGCTTCCCCTACTCCTCCTTCTCCCCCTCCCCCTCCCCCTCCCCTTCCCCCTTTCGCCCTCCAATCCAATCTACCACATCATCATCTTCCCTCCCCCTCCCCCCTCCCCCCTCCCCCCCCTCCTCCAGTCCATTCCACCCTCTCCCTATGGCAACCAGAGAGTGGATGCGCGTCGTTAGGGGTCGTTCCCAGTCGTCCTCCTGCTCTCCCTCTCGTTCCTTTCTTTCGTTTGGGGTCGTTCGATTCGACAAGGGCGTCTCCTCCTCCTCCTCCTCCTCCTCCTCCTTCTCCTTCTCCTCCTTCCCCCACACCTTTCTTTTCTTCTCTTCCCATTCCCTTCTTCCGTTGCCCAGTCCCTTCTTCACCACTCTTCTTACTACCACCTCTCTTTTCCCTTCTCTCCACTCCTCTCTCTATCATATTTATTTCGTCTTCCTGTTCTCCCGTTCCCTCACATCCCGTCCAGCTTACACCGCATTCACATGTAACTTCCTAATCTCATGCCCTGCCTTTCTTTTTCTCCTCCATCTCAGTTCCTACACCCTCTCCTCATCCTCCGTAGCTCCTCTCTTTCCTCCTCTTCTCATGTGTTCCTATTACTTCTTCTTTTCTTTCTCCAATACCACCATTCCAACCACTCCTCCTCCAAGAACGCCCTACCCAGCTCCCCACCAGGTCTCCTGTAGCCTCTATACCCAGTCCTCTCATACCTCCTCTAACCCCTATACTCAGCCCCCCCTCCATCTCCCCAAACTTCCATACCCAGCCCCCCCCCCCCCCCCATCTCCCCAAACTTCTATACCCAGTCCCCTCATACCTCTCCTCTAACACCTTTACCCAGTCCCCTGCCCCCCCCCCATCTCCCCAAACCTCCATACCCAGCCCCCCCCCATCTCCCCAAACCTCCATACCCAGCCCCCCCCTCTCCCCATCTCCCCAAACCTCTTTACCCAGTCCCCCCCATCTCCCATCTCCCCAAACCTCTATACCCAGTCCCCCCTCTCCCCAAACCCCTATACCCAGCCCTCCAACCCCCCCATCCCCGCGCCGTGAAAGGGTTGGGTGCGAGGACGAACCTTTTCACCAAGAGCTCTGGACTAAAGGGACCTTGTCTCTCCCT
>BOPN01000613.1:390000-397500 GCA_017312705.2 Penaeus japonicus
AGTCTGATTGAATGGGTTGTTATTATTTTTATTTTCGGCTCCCTCCCCACCCCCCACCCCCTACTCTTCTTTTACGGGGGGGGGGGGTGGCATTCTTCATTCCTTGGGTTCGGCGAAAGCTCAATTCAATGCTCGCTAAGACGCGTTATTTTTTTTTTCTCTCTCTCTCTCTTAGCTTCTCTTTATTTTCTATGTTTTCTTTTGATTTATTTCATTATTATTATTATTTTTTTTTTGTGAGGGAAAAGCGGATGGGGAGAAGATAAGAATAAAGAAAGAAGGAGAAAAGGAGTGAGGGAGGGGGAGGATTACATGGATAGATGGATAGATGCAAACAAAACAGGTATGCAAACACACATACCTACGAAAAGGAGGAGGTGGAGGAGAAGGAAGAGGAAGAGAAGGAGGAGGAGGGATAGGAAGGAATCCCAAAGGAGGAGGTGGAGGGGATGGAAGAGGAACGGGAGGAAGGAGGAGAGGGTCAAGAAGGAATCCGATAGAAGATGGAGGGGAAGGAAAGGGAGAGGAAGATGGGTATAGGAAAGGCTTGTAAGGAGGAGTAAGAGGGGAAAGAAAGAGGGGAGAGAAGGGGGGAGGAAGGAATCAGAAAAGGAAAGAAGGATAAGAAAGAGCACCAAAAAAGAATGAGGTGGGAGAAGAAGCAGAGAAAAGAAGGAGGAAGGAAGGAAACTTTAAAAAACCCAGGAAAGAAGAGGAAAGGAGGAAAGGGATAAGAAGGGCTTGAAAAAGAGGAGGTGGGAGGGAAGGAAGAGGAAAAGGAGGAAAGGGATAAGAAGGGCTTGAAAAAGAGGAGGTGGGAGGGAAGGAAGAGGAAAAGGAGGGAGGGGAAGGGGAAGGGCTTGAAAAAGAGGAGGTGGGAGGGAAGGAAGAGGAAAAGGAGGGAGGGGAAGGAAGGGCTTAAAAAAGAGGTGGGAAGGAAGAGGAAAAGGAGGAAAGGGATAAGAAGGGCTTGAAAAAGAGGAGGTGGGAGGGAAGGAAGAGGAAAAGGAGGGAGGGGAAGGAAGGGCTTAAAAAAGAGGAGGTGGGAGGGAAGGAAGAGGAAAAGGAGGGAGGGGAAGGGGAAGGGGAACAGTGAATTATGCAAGAGTCGATGAATTATGCAGTGGCCGATCGATAGTGACCCAGTGGAGTGCCGTCTACGCCCGTTGCCGTTAACGGTGCCGTTGCTACTGTTGCTGCTGCCTGCCGTAGAAGTTGCAGGTGCTGCTTCTTTTTTTTCTTTTTTTCTTTTTTTTAGCTGTTAGGTTTCTCGTTTTGCTGTCACTGTTGCTGGTTTGCTCGTTCTGCTGTTACTGTTGTTAGTCACGTTGTTTTGTTACTGTTTTTCGTCACGTCGTTCTGTTGTTACTGTTGTTAGTCACGTCGTTCTGTTGTTACTGTTGTTAGTCACGTCGTTCTGTTGTTACTGTTGTTAGTCACGTCGTTCTGTTGTTACTGTTTTTCGTCACGGCGTTCTGTCGCTACTGTTGTTAGTCATGATGATCTGTTGCTACTGTTGTTAGTCACGACGATCTTGTTGTCTGTATATGTCTATTATTTTATTCAAAGGGTCGCTTGTCGTTGAAAGTTTGTTGGGGCTATATGGCAGGCTAGGCTCTCAGTGATGGTTGCGGTGCTAAAGGGTTTCTAATATTGGCTGCGTGGTAGATGGTAGTTGAGGTTGAGTGTGTAGTAGACGAGGTCTATTTGTAGTAATGTCGATTGGGCAGTAAATAAGCGCTGGAGAGAGAGGGGGTAAATAGAGTAAGAGGGAGAGAGAGCAAGAGCAAGGGAGAGAAAGGGAGAGGGAGAGAAAGCAAGAGAGGCGAGAGGGAGAGGGAGAGGGAGAGCAAGAGAGAAAGGGAGAGCAAGAGGGATAGATAGAGGGGGGGGGGGCAAGAGAGAGAGAGAGAGAGAGTGAGAAAAAAGAAAATCTCAAAGTTTAATGTAGTTCTTTGAAGACTCAAGTGTCAAACTTGTCTCAGTTTAGTTTCACGAGTATAACCTCCCTCCCACCCCCTTAGCCCCCTCCCCTTCCCCCACGAAAAGCAGAGTTTAAAAAAAAAAAACAAGAAAAAAGAAAAGACCGCAAAGATTAGGAGTTGGTAATGGCGGTTGGAGCGTGGACGGCAACATGAGGGCGCAAAGTTATGAGGGAGAGTTGTGAGGAGTTGTGCACTTGAGGTGTGTGTGTGTATACACCTACACTCACTCTGTCCCTCGTCCTCTCCTTTCTCTCTTTCTCTCTATCTATCTATCTATTTTTCTCTCTTTTTCTTTCCCCCTCTCTCCTCCCCTCCCTCTCCCTCTCCCTCTCTTTATCTCCCTATCTCTCTCTCCCTCTCTTCCTCCCTTCCTCCCTCCCTCTCCTCCTACCTCCCTCGCCCCCCCTCTCCCCCTACCTCCCTCCCTCCCTCTCCCCCTCCCTCTCCCTCTGCTTCCCTCGCCCCCCTCTCCCCCTACCTCCCTCGCCTCCCTCTCCCCCTACCTCTCCCTCTGCTTCCCTCGCCCCCCTCTCCCTATCTCGATCCCATTTGCTCTCACTCTCACTCACTCTCATTCACTCGTCGCTCTTCCCTCGAGGCGTTAGCGCCCTCAGAGTAACTTTACCTCGGACCTTCTTTCCTTACTCCCTTTCCTGTAGGTTGCTCTTTCTCCCTTTCATTCGAAGTCCCTCTCTCTTGATCCTCTTTATATTTCTCCCTGTCGCAATTCCTTGAACTTTTTCTCTTTGCGCCTTTTCTTTTTTGATCTTCCTTTCCTTATTTTCCTCTTCGGCTTCTTATTTTCTTCCTTCTCTTTTTCTCCTTCCTCTTTTTCTCTGCCGTTTCTTCTTTCTCCGTCTCCCTCCCCTCTCTTACTCATTCTTTATCTCCATTTATATTCTTCTTCCTCTTCCTCCTTCCACACTTTGTGCCCATCCCTCTCTCTTCTGACCACCTCCTTCCTCTCCTCGCTTTTCCTCCTCCTTCCCTCTCTCACTTACTTTCTCTTTGTCCTCCTCCTCCTCCTCCTCCTCCTCCTTCCTCCTCTTGTTACTTCTCCCCATCCATACCTTCGTCAACTCTTCCTCCTCTCCTCTTATTACAAACTTCCATCCTCCTCCTCCCTCTTCTCCTCCTCCTCCACACCCTCCTTTCACTCCTTCTCCCCTCCTCCTTTCTCTCCTCTTCCTCCACACCGGTCTTTTTCCTCCTCCTCCTCCATTCTCTCCTTCTCTCCTCCTCCTCCATACCCTCCTCCTCTTCCTCCTCCTTTTTCTCCTCCTCCTCCATACCCTCCTCCTCCTCCTCCTCATACTCCTATCTTCCTCCTATCCTTCTCCATACTCTCCTATCCTCCTCCTCCTCCTCCTCCTCCTTTCTCTCCTCCTCCTTCCTCCTCCTCCATATCCTCCTATCCTCCTCCTCGTCGTCGTCGTCCTCCTCCTGGCTTCCATCTTCGATCTGACATTCGTCGTGTTCCCCGTCCTGCGACGAGTGTCCTCCGGCGTGTAATACAGACCCTTGACTCCAGGTGTGAGCAATGGATAGCCCTTGGGAGAAATATCGGTCGCGTTCGCCCATTTTTCTCGAAAGCGTTCATTTTCTCGTCTTTCCACCTCTCTCTTTTTTTTTACGGATTTTGATTTTTTTTTTTTTTAAGATTCGTTTGTTTGATTTCTGTTTTTTTTAAGATTCGTTTGTTTTTGTTTTGTTTTGTCTTTGTCTTGTTTGTTGATTTTTTTTTCCGTTTTTGGGGGTGGGTGGGTTGGGTGGGTTATCCTCTTCCCGAGGTGTTTCTTTTCCTCCATTTTCTCCTCCCATTTCTCACTTATTTCCAGTTTTCCGTCTTCTTTCTCACCTTCCCACCCCCACTCTTTTCTCTTTCTCCTCTTCTTTCCCTCCTTCCATTCCTCTTTCCCTTTCCTCTTTCCCCTCCTCTCCATCACCCCCCTCCTCTTTCTCTCTTTTCTCCCTCTTTCTCTCTTTTGTCCTCCTTCCCTCTTTCTCCTTCATTCTCAATCATACTTGTCAAAATAAAAATCAATCAAAGGTTTGCATTCCTCGACCTATTAGATAAAGAAGAGGAAGAGGGAGTAGAAGGAGGAGGAAGAGGAAAAGGAAAAGGAGAAGAAGGAGGAGGAAGAGGAAAAGGAAAAGGAGAAGAAGGAGGAGGAAGAGGAAAAGGAAAAGGAGAAGAAGGAGGAGGAAGAGGAAAAGGAAAAGGAGAAGAAGGAGGAGGAAGAAGAAAAGGAAAAGGAGAAGAAGGCGGAGGAAGAAGGAAAAGAGGATGAAAAATGAAATAGAGGAGGAGAAGAAGAAGGAAAAGGAGGAGATTCCGGGTTCGGCACAAAAAAATAGCCCTAAAGTCGACGGTAAGGGTGGTAATCCCCTTGCGAATACCCGGCGGCGTAGGACTTAATAACAGCACAGCAGCCCCGCGCGCGCGTGTGTGTGTGTGAGGTGAGGTGAGGAAAGGGGAGGGGGAAGGAGGAGGAAGAGGGGGACGGGGAAAGAGGAAGGGGCAGGGGAAGGGGAGGGGGTAGGGAAAGGGGGAGGGGGAGGGGGGAAGGGGGTCGCATGGGGCTTTAATTAGGCCAATTATAGAGGCAAATCAATGTCGAGGAGAACTAATGCGTTTTGGCCTCAGGACGCATGGTCGGTCGAGGGGGAGGGGAGGGAGGGGAGGGGAGGGGAGGAAAATGAAGTGAGTGAAGAAGGGAGGGAGGGTTTGTGGGGAGAGAAGGGGGGGAGGGAGGGTAGGGTAGGATAGGGTAGGAAAATGGAGTGAGTGAAGAAGGGAGGGAGGGTTTGTGGGGAGAGAAGGGGGGGAGGGAGGGTACGGTAGGATAGGGTAGGAAAATGGAGTGAGTGAAGAAGGGAGGGAGGGTTTGTGGGATGAGAAGTTGGTGGCTGAAGAAAGGGAGGGAGGGGGGAAGGGGTGGCTGAAGAAGAAGAGGAGGGGGATGAAGATGGAGGAAGAAGGGAGGGAAGGGAGGGGAAGGAGGTGGCTGAAGAAGGGTGGGAGGGAGGGAGGGGGGAGGGAGGGAAGTGAGCGAAGAAGGGGGGAGGGAGGGAAGTGGGGCAAAGAAGGGAGAAGGGAGGGAAGTGGGCGAAGAAGGGGCGAAGAAGGGAAGTGGGCGAAGAAAGGGGGAGGGAGGGAAGTTGGTAAAGAGGGGAGGAGAGGGGGGGAGGGGAGGGAAGTGTTGAAAAGGAGAGGGGGGGAGGGGAGGGAAGTGTTGAAAAGGAGAGGGAGGGAAGAAAGTGGATGCGGGGGAGGTATGGGGTGAGTGAAGAGGGGAGGTGAGGGAAATGGGTGAGGGAGGAGGGAAGTGGATGAGGAAGGGAAGGGGGGAAAGCGGGAACTTAGTGGGTGAGGGAGGGAGAGGAGAGGGTAGGGTGTGAGTGAAAGAAGGTCGGGGGGAGGGAGCTTAGAGAGGGAGGGAGGGAGGGGGGGAGGGGTACTGAAAGTTGAAGGCCATTGTTATTATTTCCAGAAGTCTTTGGTATCCTTATTTGGAAGTATTGACTTTTTTGTTATTAGTATTGTCGTTTTTGTTTTTGTTATTATTTTTCTTGTTATTATAATGTTATCATTGTTATTAATATGATAATTCTCATTTTTTTCTTCTTATTGTAATGTTGCCATTGTTATTATGATCATTCTCATCATCATAATAATATTATGATCATTATCATCATCATCATATTATTATTGTTGTTATATGGGTGTGGTGGTGTTATGATACTGGTGTCATCATCATCATCATTATATTCATTGCTGATCATGCACTCTGGCCGTAGCGAAGATGCGGTGCAACAGAAACTAATTCGTGTATTTCAAGTGTCACTCTTATTTTTGGGTATCATTCACATGCTGATACGTAGGCCCCTCCCCCACTCCCCCACTTCCCCCACCTCTCCCACGCGTTCCCCCTCCTCTCCCTCCACCTCTACCCCCTCCCCCCACCTCTCCCTCCACTTCTTCCCAACCTTTACCCCCTCCCCCCTTCTCTACGTCCACCTCTACCCCATCTCGCCCCCACCTCGGCTCTCCCTCCACCTCTTCCCAACCTCGCCTCTCCCTCCACCTCTTCCCAACCTCGCCTCTCCCTCCACCTCTACCCCCTCCCTCCACCTCTACCCCTTCCCCCACCTCTTCCCCTACCCCTTCCCCCTCCCTCCACCTCTTCCCACCTCTTCCCCACCTCTCCCCCCACCTCTACCCCCCAACCCTCACCTCTCCGCCTCCTTTTCCCTCCTGTAGCCGATGAGTCATGCATCCTCGCATGAATCCTCAAATATGCATGCGTGGTGAGTCATCGGTCAATGGGCTCAAGATTAGGTGATATTGCATGGTTGATTAGAACCCCTAGAAAAGGGGGATTGTGGGTGGGGGTGGGGGTGGGGGTGGGGTATGAGTATGGGTGGGGGGGGGGTCAAGATAGAGGGGAGGGAGGATGAGATGAATGGGGGAATGAGGGATAGGGGAAAGGAGAGGGAAGACGTGAGGTGAATGGAAGAGGGAAGGAGAGGAGGGATAAAATGAAATGAATAGGGTGAGGAGGGATGAGGTGGAATAAAGAAAGGGAAGAGGTAAGGGGAAGTAAGCTTGAAGTCAGATAAGAGGAAAGGGTAGGTTGACCAAGGGATAAGGGGGAGGGGAATCAGAGGGGAAAGGAAGAAGAAGAAGAAGAAGAAGAAGAAGAAGAAGAAGAAGAAGAAGAAGAAGAAGAAGAAGAAGAAGAAGAAGAAGAAGAAGAAGAAGAAGAAGAAGAAGAAGAAGAAGAAGAAGAAGAAGAAGAAGAAGAAGAAGAAGAATGAGGCGTCTGGTCAGCCTCATTACTGCAAATAACGTCTTGAGAATTATAACTATGAGAGCTAGGAGGTAATTTGCTAAAGGCTAATGAGTCTTGAATAACTTTTACACGGGGGGTGGGGGTGAGGGAGGAGGGGGAGGGGGGTGAGACTGCGGCGGAGGCGAGTGCTATTAGAATTACTTTATTCCGGAGGTCTTTCCTTTCCCTATCTGCGTTGATTTATTTATCTCCGTTGTTTATCTGTTCATTTACCTTCTCTTTGGTTTTCCTTTTATTTATTTTATTTTATTTTATTTTTTTCCTTATACTATTTTTTTCGTTTTTTCGATGTTCGTTTATTTTCTTCTCTTTCGTTTTCCTTTGTTTTCGATCCGTGAATATTCTTTTGTATTTTCCCTCTTGAATGTCTTTATCTTTTTCTTTTGTTTACCTTTTTATTCTTATTTATTTTTTTCTCAGGAAGTCACCATAGACTTCCGGTTAATATCATGGTCACTATAGGCTCTTGGTTCATATTCGTGTCACAATAGGGTCCTGCTACACTAATTTTCGTAGCTTTTTCTCTCTATTTTCGGACCTGATGTTAAAATTCACTTTTTGTTTTTCTTTATGACGACGCAGCCATACGTGTGTGTGTGTGTAAGTGTAAGTGTGTGTAAGTGTAAGTGTGTGTAAGTGTAAGTGTGTGTAAGTGTGTG
>BOPN01000613.1:402500-407500 GCA_017312705.2 Penaeus japonicus
TTGTTATTATCGTCGTCATCATTATTGGTGGTGTTGATATTTTTTTAAATGACGAAGAGTATGACATGGTTCATTTAAATACTTTCATGATGATCGAAAGTAGCTAGCTTGAGGGAGGGAGAGAGAGAGAAAGACTCAGAAGGTGAGTGAGAGTCGGGGAGGGGTAGGGAGAAAAAGAAAGAAATAAAGGAGAGGGAGAGAGATAGAGAAAAAGAAAGTGAGAGAACGTAAAAGAAAGAGCGAGAGAGCGAGAGAGCGAGAGAGCGAGAGCCCGAACACGTTTCTTTTCTCTAACCTTGCGACCCATGTGACAGCGCCACTCAGCCTTCCCTCTATGGAAAGTGTCGGGGCTATTGTCGCTAAATTCCTTCGTCATCACTCAAAAGAGCTGGTCGCCGCCACCCAGCGAGCTCCCATTTTTCTCCTCCTTTCTCTTCCTCTTTCACTATTTTTTCCCCTCTCTTTCGCCTTTCTTTTTTTCTTATTCTCTTCTCTTTTTTTTCTTTCATTCTTTCTCTCATACTCTCCTCTCTTTTCTCTCTTTTCTCTCTTTTTCTATCCCTCTTTTCTCTCTCTCTTTCTCTCTCTCTCTTTTCTCTCTTTTTTTCTATCTCTCTTTTCTTCCCCCCCCCCCCCTCTCTCTCTCTCTCTCTCTCTTTTTTTCTCTCTCTCTCCTTTCTCTTTTTTCTATCTCTTTTCTTCCTCTCTCCCTCTCTTTCTGTTTCTCTCCCTTTTTCTTTCTTTCTTTCTTTTCTTTCTGGTTTTCTTTCTAATTGCCACCCTTCTCTCCCTTTTCTATTTGCCCTCTTCTCCCTATTTATCTATCTATCCATCCTTCCATCCATCTTTCTCTCTATCTATCTAATTTGTATGTTTCTGTCTTGCTACATAGGTTCTTGTCATTACATTTACGTTTTTAATGTTCTCTTTAAATCATTGATCATTTTACTTTTCCCCTGAACGTTAAGAAAAAAAAATATATATACATGTAAATAACTAAGATAAATGTTATATAATGCATCACATACTGTGCCGTGAACTTTTTGGATTCAATAAACCATTTCGTGTGACCTTTACATTGTACGTGTTGCCCGTTTTAGATTTTAGATTAATATGAGAGGCATACGTGAAGAGGGATATGGGCTATCTGACATATGAATATTTTTTATGTTTGATTGTCTGCGGCGTATATATTATGTTGTTTATTTTCTGTGAATGCACGCGCGCACGCACACGCTAACGATTTTATATCTAATATTCCTAATAGGTTTGGGGGTTGAGAATTAATTAACAATGTTTTTTTCACTGATATATTATCATTTTCTGGCCGATGTATTGTCCTTTTTGCTGGCTGATATATTATCATTTTCTTATCAAAATCACCCTTGGTCAGGCAGCCCACCTCACCCCGAACCACACCCTATTACAGGTCTTCCTGCAGCTATCAGTCCGCTATCACGTAATCAGAATTTATTTTTCAGTCGGTAAGGTCGGCAGTGCCACTGTAAATTCGTAATGATCTCGCCCACATTGATCCAGTGAGCGGCTCCTCCCGCCCATTGTTCTTTCGAGGCCAAGGAGCCTGTTGCCTTTTTTTTCTTACTATGGGATTTTCATTTATGTTCGTCTTTCGTTTCATTTCTTTTACGAAAAATAAGGCGAATGAAAGTTTATGGAGCAGATTAACTTCGGATTATTTGGTAGTGAAATCTGGGTGGCATTCTCCGTAGAGTTTCGCCCGTCGCGGTGAACGCAACTCAAAGTTACAGACACCGTTGGAAAAGGATGAGACTATGACGTTCATAATGATATGAAGACACCAGAGAAAATCTATACTCTACCCTTCACTTGACCCTCTGCTAATTCCCCTTCCCAGCCCAGGCAAATCCCTGTTCATGACATGTCTTTTGATCATTCAAGGGCTTGAAAAGGTCACTTCAAGATTATGTTCTGTTTGAGCTTTTGCTGGATTTCAGGGTGCAAGGAACGTCATTTGGAGGAGTAGAATATATGTGTATATATATGTTTGTGTGTGTGTGTGTGTACATGTTTATGCATATATGCGTGTGTACGTGTATATGTATATATGTATATATGTACATGTATATGCATATGTGTGTGTGTGTGTGTACATGTATATGTATATATGTATGGATTTAATGTTTATGTACATATATATGTATATTTTTTGTAAAAGTATTTTTAGCGGGTAATAACTTACTCAAGAGACTTAAGTGAACTGACTCGGAAGTTTTATCTAAAAACTTTTACGGCAGTTGTGAAAATACCTACAAAACTGATGCGCCGTTATATGGACAAGGTAAATAAGTGGAAGCAGTGTGGATGTATCAGTATAGTATGATATACGTGTAAGGAGACGCAGATGAATATCCCACCCCCCTAACCACACGCGCACGCACATTCACACTCACGTGCACACCAACAGATCCACGCACACCTTTTCCCTTCATATCTCTCTCACACACACACATACGCGCACACCTCCCTTCCACACGTTAACACATACGCTCAACTCCCTGCACCCCCTCCCCCCCCCCCCTCCACTCCATACACACACATATATATGAACAGTCCCCTATCCCCAAATCACAACCCCCCCCACCACCCACCCCCACCTCACCCCTACCTCACCCCCACCTCACCCCCCACCTCACCCCCACCTCACCCCCACCTCACCCCCCACCTCACCCCCACCCCACCCCATGTCCATGCACGTAGGTGAGGCAAGGCCATTTCGACTCGTGACTGGGATCGAGCAAACAAAAGAGAGCGTAGGCTGTGTGGAGGGCATGGCGTGGGGGTCGCCATGGTGACCGTGATCTGGGTAATGACGCGGGTAAACATTTGCCTGGGTCGTGAGGTGGGGCTGGGTAGGGAGGGAGGGAGGGATGGTTGGAGATAAGATATTAAATACACACAGATACGTGCGGACACACGCATGTACATATACATATATCCACATGCATACATGAAGTTACATATCCACATTTACACATTCGTTAGTCAGACAGACAGACATGCGCGAACACAGGGCAAACTACATTCGTAAAAACACCGTCAAGATACTACAAATACCTACAAATGCACGTTCACACTTGTCACGCCCTACTTACTCGCACTCGGTCTCTCACTCACTCACTCACTCACAAACTAATGATTACACATACAAACAGACACGCACCTATACATAGTGATACTCACCTACTCAAGTCTTCCTCGCCACTGACCTAGCACCCGATGTCTTTATTATGCAAACTGGAAATTATTCATGTGGCATTAAGAGATCTGATTTTGGAGAGAAAGAGAGAGAGAAAATCCGTCTCTCTCTCTCTCTCTCTCTCTCTCTCTCTCTCTCTCTCTCTCTCTCTCTCTCTCTCTCTCTCTCTCTCTCTCCCTCTCTCTCTCTCTCTCTCTCCCTCCCTCTCTCTCTCTCTCTCTCTCTCTCTCTCTCTCTCTCTCTCTCTCTCTCTCTCTCTCTCTCTCTCTCTCTCTCTCTCTCTCCCTCTCCCACTCCCTCCCTCCCTCTCCCTCTCCCTCTCTCCCTCCCTCCCTCTCCCTCTCTCTCTCTCTCTCTCTCTCTCTCTCTCTCTCTCTCTCTCTCTCTCTCTCTCTCTCTCTCTCTCTCTCTCTCTCTCTCTCTCTCTCTCTCTCTCTCTCTCTCTCTCTCTCTCCTTCTTCTTTTTTTTTAGTCTAGACGCACATTAGGCATTCATAGACCAGCGGGGAAAATGGCCGCCGGAAATGAGCTCGTGTTCTGAGGAATATTACGGTTTGTTTCCTTTTTGGGCGGAGTTCCGTTTCGCTTCCCGCTTAATAGCTATGTACAATAGGCTGGGGACCCATACGTGGTTTTGTGTGTGTGGGTGGGCGGGTAGGTGGGTGGGTGGGCGAGTGGGCGGGCGGGTTTGGGTCTGTGTTTGTCTCTGTCTCTGTGCAGGTGTTTTAGGCGAGTTGAGAGAGAGAGAGAGAGAGAGAGAGAGAGAGAGAATATGTGTGCGCGCGTGAGGAAAGGGTACAGACAGACACACACAGACATTTAGCATTTTGAAATTTGACATCCTTTGACCTTCTGCCCTTTGCATGACCTCCCTCGGCCATTCCATTACCTCCACACAAGACTCCATCTCGTCCCCCTTGCATCTACGAACATTGCAACTCGTACTCTTGCATTATCCCTGCATACCTACCCTCCCCCCCCCCCCCCCCAGTGCTCTTTGTCGTATCACTTGATCCCAGTATTTACTTTTCATCCGCCTCTTTCTCTTTGAGTGTGTTTAGCCTTTTCCTTTTTGCCTTTTGTGAAATCTCCTCCATTCTTTTTCTCGTCGCTTTCTTAAACCTCTTATCTTTCTTTCAGATTCTGTCTCTGTCGCTATTTTATTTTTTTTATTTTTTTTTCACTTTTTTTTCTTTCTTTCTCTTTTATCTTCGTTCTTCCTTATTTTCATTCATTTTCTCTCTCTCTCTCTCTCTCTCTCTCTCTTTTTTTTTTTTTCTTTTTCTCTCTCTCTCTCTCTCTCTCTCTCTCTCTCTCTCTCTCTCTCTCTCTCTCTCTCTCTCTCTCTCTCTCTCTCTTCCCCCCTGCTCCTCTCACTCACGGCCCTTGCCCCCCCCTCCTCCTCCTCCAATTACACCTTTTCCATTTCCGTACAATGTTCCTGACAAAACTTTTACAATTTCTCGTTCTAGAAAACTGTATCTTTCAGCCTCTCTTGTTCTGCCTTCGCCCTTCGCCCTTCGCCACATTGTTCTTCCTTCTCTTCCCCCTTGCACCCTAGAGCGCATGAGATTTTCATTCGGCGCCTGGTTCGTCCACTCTGCACCCCTGCTAGAGTTCTGTCTGTTCTTCATCCTTTACGTCCTATACCCTATACCTTATACGTTTTACCTTGTTTAGCCTTGTCCCCTCACCTCGTCCTCTCACCTCGTCCTCTCACCTCGTCCTCTCACCTCGTCCTCTCACCTCGTCCTCTCTGTCT
>BOPN01000613.1:417500-444463 GCA_017312705.2 Penaeus japonicus
TGTGACCCAACCCCCTCTTCTCCCTTGCATCTCTCCCTTCGCTCGCCCTTTTCCTACCGATCTCGCGCTACTCCCGCCCTACGCCCTCCGCCCTCCTCCTTGCCACCCATCCCACGCTACGCCTCCCACGGATCCGGCCCAACTCCCGCCCACTCTCCCTTCCATCCTTCCTTCCCTCCTTCCCTCCTTCCCTCCAGATTTCATCGGTCGGGCGCACTCCTTGACCGTACATTCAGGTCGACTTGGCTCCGTCTCTACCAATATTTGCATCCGTGACTAGAAGGATTTACTTGACCCTTGCGTTTTGTAGGGTTTGGGGAGGGGGGAGGGAGGGGGGGGTGGGTGGGTGGGTGGGTGGGGGATGGGAAGATGGGAGGACGGGGTTGAGTCTTTGGGTTAATTTTGCCGCGGTGGGTTTCTCTGTGTGTGTTTGTGTGTGTGTGTGTGTGTTTCTTCGTGTTTGTGTTCATGTTCGTTCTGTGCCTTTCTTTGTGTGTTTGTGTTCTCGTGTTCGTTCGTATGCATGTGTATTGAGGTGAGTGTCTTCCAGTGTCGTTTTTCACTGTATCTCCACGTTTTCCTCTCCTCTCACCTTTACTTCCCTCCCTCCCACTCCTCCCACACCTCCTTTACTTTCTCTACCTCTCTCTCCTTCCCTCCTTTTCTCTACCTCCCTCTCCTTCTTCCTTCCCTTTCTCCTTATCTCTCCCTCCCCTTCTCTCTCTTTCCCTCTCCCTCCCCTTTTTTCTCTTTCCCTCTTCCTCCCCTTCTCTCTCCTTCCCTCACCTTCTCTCTCCCTCCCCCTCTTTCTCTCTCTCCCTCCTTCCCTCTCCCTATCACTCCCTCTCCCCCCCCCACTCCTCCATTCGGCAAGATCACCTCCAGAGTTTAAGACGTCATTCCAAGAGGTGTTCTCGGGAATGGTTCAAGACAGAAGGAATTCTTCGGCTCGGGTCCCCGTGAAGACGCTGCCACGGCCTGAAATCGAAACCGGAGGCGAGGTCACACGCGAAGAAATATGGGAATTGGGGGAGGGGGAGAGGGAGAAGGAGAGGGAGAGGGAGAGGGAAATGAAAGGGGGAAGGAGAGGGAGAAGGGGGGAAGGTAGGGAAATGGGAGGGAGAGGGAGAGGGGGGGGAGGGACGAGGAGAATGAGGGATGAGGATAAGGAGGTAGAGAATGAGAATGAGAAGAGTGGAGAGTGAACGGGGGAGGGAATAGACAGAGAGAGAGAGAGAGAAAGAGAAAGAGAAAGAGAGAGTTAGGGAGGGGAAGGAGGGAGAGAGAGAGAGAGAGAGGGAGGGAGGGAGGGAGGGGCGGGAGGGAGGATGTCGTTGTGTAAGTTTTACCCAAGTCGAGTGTTTCAGGATGGTTGGAGTGCCATTTAAGAAACGACGTCGGTGAAAGGCGACATTACACTTTTAGAAGCGGGTTCTCCTCAAGAGGCTGTGGGGAGGGGAGGGGAGGGGAGAGGAGGTGAGGGGTGGGGTGGGGAAGGGAAGGGGGTAAGGTTGGAAGTAGGGGGAGAGAGGAAGGGATATAAGAATTTGGAGAATGGAAAGGAGGGCATTCGGATGTGGTGGGGAAGGGGAAGGGAGAGGAGCAAAGGTGAATGTAAGGTTAAGGGGAGGGGAGAGAGGAGAGGGGGGCAAGGATGAAAGTGAATGGTGAGGGGAAAGGGAGGGGATGAGATGGAGAGGGGAGATTCAGCTTTACCATTTTTTTTATGGTTATTGAGACAGCGCTTCCTTCTCTCCTAATCCCCTGGAGGTGAGGAGGTGATGAGGCAAGGTGAAGTCAGGTCAAGTGTGTGTGTGTGTGTCGGGAGAGGAAAGGAGGCGGGCGAGTAAGGGGAGTAAGGGCGAGTGTGAGTGAATGAGTGCGAGAGTGGGTGAGTGAATGAGTGCGAGAGTGGGCGAGTGGATGAGTGCGAGAGTGGGCGAGTGGATGAGTGCGAGAGTGGGCGAGTGAGTGAGTGCGAGAGTGGGCGAGTGAGTGAGTGCGAGAGTGGGCGAGTGAGTGAGTGCGAGAGTGGGCGAGTGGATGAGTGCGAGAGTGGGTGAGTGAATGAGCGCGAGAGTGGGTGAGTGAGTTGGTGAGTGAATGAGTGCGAGAGTGGGTGAGTGAATGAGTGCGAGAGTGGGTGAGTGAATGAGTGCGAGAGTGGGTGAGTGAATGAGTGCGAGAGTGGGTGGTGGTGAGTGCGAGAGTGGGTGGTGAATGAGTGCGAGAGTGGTGGAGTGAATATGAGTGCGAGAGTGGGTGAGTGAATGAGTGCGAGAGTGGGTGAGTGAATGAGTGCGAGAGTGGGTGAGTGAATGAGTGCGAGAGTGGGTGAGTGAATGAGTGCGAGAGTGGGTGAGTGAATGAGTGCGAGAGTGGGTGAGTGAATGAGTGCGGGGAGTGGGTGAGTGAATGAGCGCGAGTGGGTGGTGAGTTGGTGAGTGAATGAGTGCGAGAGTGGGTGAGTGAATGAGTGCGAGAGTGGGTGAGTGAATAGTGCGAGTGGGTCAGTGAATGAGCGCGAGAGTGGGGTGAGTGGTGGTGGCGGTGGTGGTGCGAAAGTGAGGCGAGTGGATGAGTGCGAGAAGTGGGCGAGTGGATGAGTGCGAGTGGGTGGTGGATGTGCGGTGAGAATTGGGTGAGTGAATGAGTGCGAGAGTGGAGTGAAGTGAATGAGTGCGAGAGTGGGTGAGTGAATGAGTGCGAGAGTGGGTGAGTGAATGAGTGCGAGAGTGGGTGGTGGCGAATGATTTTGCGAAAGTGGGTGGTGAATGAGCGCGAGAGTGGGTGAGTGAGTTGGTGAGTGAATGAGTGCGAGAGTGGGTGAGTGAATGAGTGCGAGAGTGGGTGAGTGAATGAGTGCGAGAGTGGGTGAGTGAATGAGCGCGAGAGTGGGTGAGTGAGTGAGTGCGAGAGTGGGCGAGGAGTGAGTGAGAGTGCGAAGTGGAGTGAGTGAATGAGCGCGAGAGTGGGTGAGTGAGTTGGTAGGTAGAATGAGTGCGAAGTGGGTGAGTGAATGAGCGCGAGAGTGGGTGAGTGAGTTGGTGAGTGAATGAGTGCGAGAGTGGGTGAGTGAATGAGCGCGAGAGTGGGTGAGTGAGTTGGTGAGTGAATGAGTGCGAGAGTGGGCGAGTGGATGAGTGCGAGAGTGGGCGAGTGGATGAGTGCGAGAGTGGGCGAGTGAGTGAGTGCGAGAGTGGGCGAGTGAGTGAGTGCGAGAGTGGGCGAGTGAGTGAGTGCAGGAGTAGACTTGAAGTGGATGATGCGAGAGTGGGCGAGTGAGTGAGTGAGTGGGCGAGTGAGTGAGTGCGAGAGTGGGCGAGTGAATGAGTGCGAGGGTGGGTGGTGATTGAGTGCGAGTGGGCGAGGTGAGTGAGTGCGAGTGGGCGAGTGGTGGTAGAGTGGGCGAGTGAATGAGTGCGAGAGTGGGTGAGTGAATGAGTGCGAGAGTGGGTGAGTGAATGAGTGCGAGAGTGGGCGAGTGAGTGAGTGCGAGAGTGGGCGAGTGAATGAGTGCGAGAGTGGGTGAGTGAATGAGTGCGAGAGTGGGCGAGTGAGTGAGTGCGAGAGTGGGCGAGTGGATGAGTGCGAGAGTGGGCGAGTACGGTGGAAATTTGAGAATGGGCGTGAGTAATTCACGAAGTGGGCGAAGTGAATAGGTGAGAGTGGATTGAGTGGATGAGTGCGAAGTGGGCGGAAGTGAGTGGAGTGCGAAGTGGGCGAGTGAGTGAGTGCGGAAGTGGGCAAGTGAATGGGCAAGAAGTGGGTGAGTGAAATGGTGCCTTGAGAGTGGGTGAGTGGATGAGTGCGAGAGTGGGCGAGTGAATGAGTGCGAGAGTGGGCGAGTGGATGAGTGCGAGAGTGGGCGAGTGGATGGATGCGAGTGGGTGAGTGGATGAGTGCGAGTGGGTGAGTAGGTAAGGTGCGAGTGGGTGAGTGAATGAGTGCGAGAGTGGGTGAGTGAATGAGTGCGAGTGGAGTGAGTGAGTGAGTGCGAGAGTGGGCGAGTGGATGAGTGCAGGAGTGGGTGGTGAGTGAGTGCGAGAGTGGGTGAGTGCGAGAGTGGGCGAATGAATGAGTGCGAGAGTGGGCGAGTGAATGAGTGCGAGAGTGGGTGAGTGGATGAGTGCGAGAGTGGGCGAGTGGATGAGTGCGAGAGTGGGCGAGTGAGTGGAGTGCGGAAGTGGGCGAGTGAATGAGTGCGAGTGGGTGAGTGAATGAGTGCGAGTGGGTGAGTGAATGAGTGCGAGAGGGAGCGAGTGGATGAGTGCGAGGAAGTGGGTGAGTGAGAGTGAGTGCGAAGAGTGGGCGAGTGAATAAAGGTGCGAGTGGGCGAGTGAATGAGTGCAGAGTGGAGCAGTGAATGAGTGCGAGTGGGCAGTGAGTGCGAGTGGGCGAGTGGATGGGGTGCAGGGGTGGGCGAGTGGATGAGTGCGAGTGGGCGGAGTGGATGAGTGCGAGTGGGCGAGTGCGAGAGTGGGCGAGTGAGTGAGTGCGAGAGTGGGCGAGTGGATGAGTGCGAGAGTGGGCGAGTGGATGAGTGCGAGAGTGGGCGAGTGGATGAGTGCGAGAGTGGGCGAGTGAGTGAGTGCGAGAGTGGGCGAGTGAGTGAGTGCGAGAGTGGGCGAGTGAGTGAGTGCGAGAGTGGGCGAGTGGATGAGTGCGAGAGTGGGCGAGTGGATGAGTGCGAGAGTGGGCGAGTGAATGAGTGCGAGAGTGGGCGAGTGGATGAGTGCGAGAGTGGGTGAGTGAGTGAGTGCGAGAGTGGGCGAGTGAGTGAGTGCGAGAGTGGGCGAGTGGATGAGTGCGAGAGTGGGCGAGTGGATGAGTGCGAGAGTGGGTGAGTGAGTGAGTGCGAGAGTGGGTGAGTGAATGAGTGCGAGAGTGGGCGAGTGGATGAGTGCGAGAGTGGGCGAGTGGATGAGTGCGAGAGTGGGCGAGTGAGTGAGTGCGAGAGTGGGTGAGTGAATGAGTGCGAGAGTGGGTGAGTGAATGAGTGCGAGAGTGGGTGAGTGAATAGGTGCGAAGTGGGTGAGTGAATGAGTTTTGAGAGTGGGCGAGTAGAATGAGTGCGAGGTGGGCGAGTGGATGGTGAGAGTGGTGGAAGCGGTCAGTGCGAGAGTGGGCAGTGAGTGAGTGCGAGAGTGGGCAGGTGGATGGTGCAGAGTGGGCGAGTGGATGAGTGCGAGAGTGGGTGAGTGAGTGATTGCGAAGTGGGTGAGTGAATAGTCTGAGACCGGTGAGTAGAGTGAGTGCGAAGTGGGCGAGTGGATGAGTGCGAGTGGAGCGAGTGGATGAGTGCGAGAGTGGGCGAGTGGATGAGTGCGAGAGTGGGTGAGTGAGTGAGTGCGAGAGTGGGTGAGTGAGTGAGTGCGAGTGGGTAGGTGAATGAGTGCGAGAGTGGGCGAGTGGATGAGTGCGAGAGTGGGCGAGTGAATGAGTGCGAGAGTGGGCAGGTGAATGAGTGCGAGTGGGTAGGTGGTGAGTGCGAGGTGGGCGAGTGAATGAGTGCGAGTGGGTGAGTGAATGAGTGCGAGTGGGTGAGTGGATGGTCTGCGAGTGGGCGAGTGAGTGAGTGCGAGAGTGGGCGAGTGAATGAGTGCGAGAGTGGGCGAGTGGATGAGTGCGAGAGTGGGCGAGTGAATGAGTGCGAGAGTGGGCGAGTGAGTGCGAAGGTGGGCGAGTGGATGAGTGCGAGAGTGGAGCAGGTGGATGAGTGCGAGAGTGGGCGAGTGGATGAGTGCGAGAGTGGGCGAGTGAGTGAGTGCGAGAGTGGGTGAGTGAATGAGTGCGAGAGTGGGTGAGTGAATGAGTGCGAGAGTGGGTGAGTGAATGAGTGCGAGAGTGGGTGAGTGAATGAGTGCGAGAGTGGGCGAGTGAATGAGTGCGAGAGTGGGCGAGTGGATGAGTGCGAGAGTGGGTGAGTGAGTGAGTGCGAGAGTGGGCGAGTGAGTGAGTGCGAGAGTGGGCGAGTGGATGAGTGCGAGAGTGGGCGAGTGGATGAGTGCGAGAGTGGGTGAGTGAGTGAGTGCGAGAGTGGGTGAGTGAATGAGTGCGAGAGTGGGTGAGTGAGTGAGTGCGAGAGTGGGCGAGTGGATGAGTGCGAGAGTGGGCGAGTGGATGAGTGCGAGAGTGGGCGAGTGGATGAGTGCGAGAGTGGGTGAGTGAGTGAGTGCGAGAGTGGGTGAGTGAATGAGTGCGAGAGTGGGTGAGTGAATGAGTGCGAGAGTGGGCGAGTGGATGAGTGCGAGAGTGGGCGAGTGGATGAGTGCGAGAGTGGGCGAGTGAGTGAGTGCGAGAGTGGGCGAGTGAGTGAGTGCGAGAGTGGGCGAGTGAGTGAAGTGCGAGTGGAGCGAGTGGATGAGTGCGAGAGTGGGCAGTGGATGGGTGCGAGAATGCGTTGAGTGAGTGAGTGCGAGAGTGGGTGAGTGAATGAGTGCGAGAGTGGGTGAGTGAATGAGTGCGAGAGTGGGTGAGTGAATGAGTGCGAGAGTGGGTGAGTGGATGAGTGCGAGAGTGGGTGAGTGAATGAGTGCGAGAGTGGGTGAGTGAGTGAGTGCGAGAGTGGGTGAGTGAATGAGTGCGAGAGTGGGTGAGTGAGTGAGTGCGAGAGTGGGCGAGTGAATGAGTGCGAGAGTGGGTGAGTGAATGAGTGCGAGAGTGGGTGAGTGAATGAGTGCGAGAGTGGGTGAGTGAATGAGTGCGAGAGTGGGTGAGTGAATGAGTGCGAGAGTGGGTGAGTGGTGAGTACGAGTGGGTGGTGGTACGAGAGTGGGTGAGTGAATGAGTGCGAGAGTGGGTGAGTGAGTGAGTGCGAGAGTGGGCGAGTGAATGGGTGCGAGTGGGTGGTGAATGAGTGCGAGAGTGGGTGAGTGAGTGAGTGCGAGAGTGGGCGAGTGGATGAGTGCGAGAGTGGGCGAGTGAATGAGTGCGAGAGTGGGTGAGTGAGTGAGTGCGAGAGTGGGCGAGTGAATGAGTGCGAGAGTGGGTGAGTGAGTGAGTGCGAGAGTGGGTGAGTGGATGAGTGCGAGAGTGGGCGAGTGAATGAGTGCGAGAGTGGGTGAGTGAATGAGTGCGAGAGTGGGCGAGTGAGTGGAAGTGCAGTGGGCGTGGGCTCAGGTGCGAGAGTGGGCGAGTGAATGAGTGCGAGTGGAGCGAGTGGATGAGTGCGAGAGTGGGCGATGGATGAGGTGCGAGTGGGCGAGTGAATGAGTGCGAGTGGGCGAGTGAATGAGTGCAGTGGGTGAGGTGAGTGAGTGCGAGAGTGGGCGAGTGAATGAGTGCGAGAGGTGGAGTAGTGAATGAGTGCGGAGAGTGGGTGAGTGAATGAGTGCGAGTGGGCAGATGAGTGAGTGCGAGTGGGGCGATGGACGTGCGAGAGTGGGCGAGTGAGTGAGTGCGAGAGTGGGCGAGTGAATGAGTGCGAGAGTGGGCGAGTGGATGAGTGCGAGAGTGGGCGAGTGAATGAGTGCAGGTGGGCGAGTGAATGGTGCGGAAGTGGGCAGGTGGATGAGTGCGAGAGTGGGCGAGTGAATGAGTGCGAGAGTGGGCGAGTGGATGAGTGCGAGAGTGGGCGAGTGGATGAGTGCGAGAGTGGGCGAGTGGATGAGTGCGAGTGGAGCGAGTGAATGAGTGCGAGAGTGGGCGAGTGGATGAGTGCGAGTGGGCGAGGTGAATGAGTGCGAGAGTGGGTGAGTGAGTGAGTGCGAGATGGGCGGAGGTGAATGAGTGCGAGAGTGGGTGAGTGAGTGAGTGCGAGAGTGGGTGAGTGAATGAGTGCGAGAGTGGGTGAGTGAATGAGTGCGAGAGTGGGTGAGTGAATGAGTGCGAGTGGGTGGTGGTAGGTGCGAGTGGAGTGAGTGAATGGTGAGGTGGGTGAGTGAATGAGTGCGAGGTGGGTGAGTGAATGAGCGCGAGAGAGTGGGTGGTGGCTGACGCAGGTGGATGAGTGGTTGGTGAGTGGTGGTGCGAGTGGGCAGTGGGCGAGTAGAGTAGGAGAGTGAGTGAGTGCGTGCGAAGAGTAGGAGGGTGAGTGAGTGCGTGCAGGAAATCCGGAGAAATTGAGTGAGTGCGTGCGAGTAGGAGAGCGGTGGAGGTGCTGATGCAGTAGGAGAGTGAGTGGTGCGTGCAGGAAACTGGAGGAACAGTGAGTGCGTGCAGTAGGAGAGTGGTGGTGCGTGTGAGAGTAGGAAGTGAGTGAGTGCGTGCGAGTAGGAGAGTGAGTGAGTGGGCACAGGCTGGAGAGGTGAGTGAGTGCGTGCGAGAGTAGGAGAGTGAGTGAGTGCGTGCGAGAGTGGGAGAGTGAGTGAGTGCGTGCGAGAGTGGGTGAGTGAGTGCGAGAGTGGGTGAGTGAGTGAGTGTGTCTGTTTGTGTGTCCATGAGTCTTCATTACTTATGTAAGGATCTCATCCCCCAGCTTATCCGACTGCTAATTAGCAGAGCCCTTTCCCATACCAACTATTATTGCAACAATTTGTTTCCTCTCCTCTCTCTCTCTCTGCCTCTCCTCCCTTTCGTGTTTCATTTCCCTCCTCTCTTCTTTACTACTACTCTTTCTCTCTCTCTTTCTCCCTCCCCTCCTCTCCCCTTTCTCGTCCGTCTTCCTTCCTTTCCTCCCTCCCATCCCCTCTCCTCCCTCTCTTCTCATCCTTCCACCACTCTTACCTCTCCTCTCCCCTTCCACTCCTTCCTGCCCCCCTTCACCCTCTTCTCCCTCCCTCCCTCCCTCCTTTTCCTCCCCTTCTTGTCCCCCCCTTTCTCCTCTCTCCCTCTTCTTGCCCCCCCTCTCCTTACCCCCTTCTTCTCCCCTATCTATATGTCCTATCCCTCACTTGCCCCCCTTCTCCCCTCCTCTCCCTTGCCCCCCTTCCTTCTCACCCCCTCTCCTTACCCCCCCCTTCTTCTCCCCTCCCCCTTCTAATCCCCCTCTCTCCCCCCACCCCCTCCCCCCATCCCTCCGACAAGGACAAAAACCATGCCCCTGCTAATCATATCTATTTGCCTCTAAGTATCTGCTTTTAATTGCTTATGAAAGAGGCCTTTACCATGGTGTGCTATCCCTCGATACTTATTTAGTCACGTAATTACTTCCTCTGCCATCCTTGCCGGGCGCTTAATTAATTGCGCTGAAGGCCGGGGGAAAAAAAGTGTGATTATTATTAAAGAAATTGATGTGCAGAAGAAGGGTAGTGCGTGCGTGCGTGTGCTTTACCTTCTCTTGTTTGCAGCTGTGCAACTGATTAGGGCTCTCTTGTATCTATGTCTGTCTCTTTCTGTCTCTCTCTCTCCCTCTCTCTCTTTCTTTCTTTCTCTCTCTCTCCTTCTCTCTCTCTCTCTCTCTCTCTCTCTCTCTCTCTCTCTCTCTCTCTCTCTCTCTCTCTCTCTCTCTCTCTCTCTCTCTCTTTTTCACTATATGGATATGCATATCTTTTTTCTTTCTTGTTTTTTCTTTTTTCGTTTTATTCCTCTGATTATTTGTGCTCAGTCACCTTACTCTTTCCTCCGGTCATTATCTATTGCTATTCGCTATTTCGTTTATCCTACCTTTCTTAGCTTCTCTCTCCTGTCTTACCATTTTGTCATTTTCTAACATTCTTTCTTTTATTTCTATTTTTTTTCTTCTTCCACTGACATTTTTTCTTTTTTTCTTTCCTTTTCGCTCTATTTCCTGATTTTCTAGTGTTTTTTTCGTTCAATTCTCTATTTTCATCCTCCGTTTTCTTTGCCTTAACCGCAATCACGTTGCCTTCCTTCTGCATCTTTCCTTATTTCATTCCTCATTTATCGAAGTGTCTTCCATCTCTCTGTTTTGATCCATCATTCCTCCCTCAATCCGTTTCCATCTCTATTATCATCCATCATCTTTTTTTTCTATCTCTCTCTTTACCCACGATTATTCCATCTCTCTATCTCATTCTTTTTTTTCTTTACTTAACCTTAATACCTTTATTTTTTAACCCGACCACAATTCTGTAATTCCCTCTCATTGTCTCTCCATCCTCTTCTTACCCCCACCCCCCACCCCAACCCCCTCATCATTCTCCTCATTCCTCTCCCGTTCCATCATTATTCTCTCATTCTATCTCGTAGTCTCTCATCTCTCTTTTTTTCTCCGTTTCCCTCCTTCCACGCTACCCTCCTCCCCTCCCCTTCCCCTCCTCCCCTCCCCTTCCCCTCCTCCTTCCCCTCCCCCCCTAGCCCGCTCTTACGTCTATGTAGCTCCGCCTCGACATCCTGCATATTAGGGCGAGGTGGCAGGTATCGACATACGCTGTTGTCAAATATTTGCTCTCTGTTATTATATTTATACAAGGCTTCGGTCCCCAAGTTAGCGAGCTTCTTGCCTCTTGCTTCTTAGGTGCGTGTGCGTGCGTGCGTGCGTGTGTGCGTGCGAGGGAGGGAGAAAGCTGGACTAAGTTATATAAACAAGATTTTTTTTTTCCTTTTTTTTTCTTTTTTTTGGGGGGGGGAGGGAGAATGGAGTCTTTTTTCTTTTGTTTGTTTGTTCGTTTTTCTCTGGGAAATGTCTTGGCGGGCGGTTTCTAGATTTCCCTGTTGTGTGTGTGTGTGTGTGTGTCTTTTCATTCATATTCATCTAACACTTTGAAAATTAATGTCTGGGAGGCGTCGGGAGATTACTTCGTCTGAAAGATATATTAAGATGTTCATTTGTATGCACGCACATACATACTCACAGTCTCTCTCTCACACACACGCGCACACTCACACTCACACTCACACTCACACTCACACTCACACTCACACTCACACACACATAAACATACATAATACCCACCCACCCACCCACCCTCTCCCCCTCTCCCCCTCTCCCCCTCTCCCCTACCCTCCACACACTCCCTCCTCCCACACCCCCAGAATCCCCCCCCTACACCCCCCACAACCCCCCATAACACACGCGTGCGAGAGTATAGACAAACACGAACATAAATATGCAGCCTTTACCTCCCTTACTCAAGACTTCCTCGCGGAGGTCCTTTGAAGACTCCGCTCCGGCAGTCGGCCTTCCTCGGCCTTCCTCGGCGGTCCGTAGCGGCATCGGGAGGCTTCAGGAGGAGGCTTCAGGAGGAGGCTTCAGGAGGAGGCTTCACGAGGAGGCTTCAGGAGGAGGCTTCAGGAGGGGGCTTCAGGAGGAGGCTTCACGAGGAGGCTTCACGAGGAGGCTTCAGGAGGCTATTATACATATTAGTAAAATTCCCCCTGGGACTTGGCGTTACACTTTGAGGTTTTGTGGGCGGGTTGGGCGGGCGAGGCTCTTGGTATGGTTGATTAGATTAGGGCCAGGTGGGGTGGGGTGGGTGGATGGAGGGAGGGGTGGAGGGGGTTGGGGGTTGGTTGGTGGGTGGGGGTTTTGTGTGAGATGTGGGGGGGGGAGGGGGAGGCATTGGGATGGGTGGTTTTGTGTGTGTGTGTGTGTTCCCTTTTAGATATCTTGGTTATGTTTTACTCTTTCTTTGCTTATCTGATTTTGGGATTTTTGTTGTATTCTGTCTGTCTGTCTTCCTCCTCCTCTCTCTCTCCCCCCCCCCTATCTCTCCCTCCCTCTCTCCCTCCTTCCCTCCCTCCCTCCCCCCACCCCCTCCCCCCTCCTCCTTCTCCTCTTTTCTTCCGTATTTATTTCTAGGCACAACACCTCGCCTGTACGTACAGTATAAACTGACTGTGAAGTTTACTACAAGCAACTTTTGTGATTTTATTTTTCCCTCTTCCCGGAAGGTGACGTATTTTCGGGGGAAAAATATGCTAGAAGGGACCATTTTTGCGTACTGGATGGGGTCGAGGGGAAAGGGGGAGGGAGAGACCATGGGAGGGGAAAGGGGAAGGGAGGGGAGGGGAGGGGAGAGGAATTGAAGGGGTACAAAGGTTACGATGACAAGGAAACGTAAATATAGACACACTACCTCTCCCCCATCCCCACCCCCATCCTCACCCTCATCCCCACCCTTCACGTTCCCATCTAATCCCTTTTCTTCTTTTTCTTTCTTTTTTTCTTTTTTTTAGTCGCGAAGTCCAATAACATCATCGGTTGAGATCATTTTTTGAAACCTATTTTATTTCCCCCTTTCGCCATTTTTCTTACCCTCGCTCGCTCTCTCTCTCTCTCTCTTTTCTCTCTCTCTCTCTCTCTCTCTCTCTCTCTCTCTCTCTCTCTCTCTCTCTCTCTCTCTCTCTCTCTCCCTCTCTCCCTCTCTCTCTCTCTCTCTCTCTCTCCCTCCCTCTCTCCCTCCCTCTCTCCCTCCCTCCCTCCCTCCCTCCCTCTTTCTCTTCTTATTTTTTTCCCTACTTTTTTCCCCTCCTCGCATATATTACGACCTGGCTGGAAAAGTCCCACTGCATTCACTTTCAGACGCCGTCGTTCAAGGAAAAATCTCGTTAGGTGTCACAATGCTCGACGGCCCAGTAGGAATAACACTCCATCTCGCCCGGCTCTTCTGATAGAGAGGGAAAGAAGGTGATAGGTGTAGGAGAGCTGTTGGGGGAGGAGGGTGGGTGGGGAGGGGGTGGGGATGGGTTATATATATGTTTTTTTTTTATTATATATCCTGGAGTGTAGAAAATAGATTAGGGGGTAGGTTTTGTTATGATGAGGGGGTAGGTATGTTACGATATGGGAGTTGGTTTGTCACGATGATGGTGGGTTTGTGTTTGAGGGGGTGGGGGGTTGTTTTGTAATGATATTTGTTTGGCATTTTTATGATGATTTTTCGTGTCTTTGAGGCTGGACGATGCATTTTTTTTCTCTCATTTCTGTTGCATTATTTCCCCCGTGTCGAAATTAAAAACGATACATGACGGCATACAATAATACTCTGTTCGTTTGCTCGTGACTTCTAAGATGGTGTGTGCTTTTAATAACACAGCCATTGTTTTTATTTCTTTTTTTTTGCAATTGCAACTTGCAACAGGGCCACGCAAGAGAGTATATCAAGACGAGACCTTTTCTTTTTAATCACGAACATGACACTGCGGGACGTTTCATATAGGTCTGCGTATGATGAAAAGGTATGCCTCGTTCTTTTCGGCGAATGGCATGTGATTTTCTTTTCTTTTCTTTTCTTTTTTTTTTTTAATCACTTGGTACGCGTTTCGTGATGACACGAAATTGTATCTTTCTCGTTTTCTCTTTTTTTTCTTCGAATATTGTTTTATTTCTGTCTTCCTCGCTCTTTACTCTTTCTCTCTCTCGGTGGCAAGTCAGCAAGATAAATACGATGTTTATATTTACGTGTTATTACAACGCGCTTAATTAATCTCAAAGTATTGGTTTCACTTAACATGACTTGGTTTGACTTGACATGGCTTGGTTTGACTTGACATGGCTTGGTTTCACTCGATTTGGCTTGGTTTCACTTGGCATGGCTAGGTTTCACTTGACATGGCTTGGTTTCACTTGGCATGGCTAGGTTTCACTTGACATGGCTTGGTTTCACTTGGCATGGCTAGGTTTCACTTGACATGGCTTGGTTTCACTTGACATGGCTTGGTATCATTTAAAATGGCTCGGTTTTACTTGACATGGCTTGGTATCATTTAAAATGGCTCGGTTTTACTTGACATGGCTTGGTATCATTTAAAATGGCTCGGTTTTACTTGACATGGCTTGGTATCATTTAAAATGGCTCGGTTTTACTTGATATGGCTTGGTATCATTTAAAATGGCTCGGTTTTACTTGACATGGCTTGGTATCATTTAAAATGGCTCGGTTTTACTTGATATGGCTTGGTATCATTTAAAATGGCTCGGTTTTACTTGACATGGCTTGGTATCATTTAAAATGGCTCGGTTTTACTTGATATGGCTTGGTATCATTTAAAATGGCTCGGTTTTACTTGACATGGCTTGGTATCATTTAAAATGGCTCGGTTTTACTTGATATGGCTTGGTATCATTTAAAAACCTCACTTCGCTTGGCTTGGCTTGTTAGTTGTCTTGCATAATGCTATATGCTTTGCTAGTTTTTCAGTTATTATAATTTTATTTATTTTATTTATCATCATCATCATCATCATCATCATCACTATCATCATTATCATCACCACTACTGTTGGTATTATAAGTAGATATCTTAATCATGAAATATATATATGATTTTTAGAATTATTTATCCTCTATAAGGCGGGGGTTATCCGTCTACGCTCCGTCACGATTTCACACTCAAGCCACGCTTACAAGAGGCATAAGTCACACTCACAACCTCCGTGAGTCAGACATAAGTCGCCATTTCACACGCGTCACTCACAAGTTTTGCTCACGTCATGCTCGCGAGGGGCATAAGTCACACTAATGGCAGCCGTAAGTCAGGCATAAGTCGTGTTTAAATCATTCTTGTGACGAAAAAAATACGTCCTGATGTTCGGCAGGTGGGGAGGGGAGGTAGGGGGGGCTCTGTGGGGACCAGGGGGGGAATTTTTTTATACATTTTTTATCTTTTTTTGAGGGATGGGGGGGGGGGGGTAGGCTTCTGTTCGGTTTGTGATGTATTTGTTTTTTTTTCTGGTTTGTTTTCGATGTTATTACTTTTGCTGTGATATTGGGTGTGTTTTGCCTTCATTGTGTGTTTTATATATATAACGGGAGGGTATAAATTGGATTGCGTGTGTGCGTACGTGCGTGCTTGAGTCTGTGTGTGTGTGTGTGTGTGTGTGTTCGTGTGTGATGATTATGATTAGTTATAACGATGGTGATGATAATCACGATAATAATTATAGTGATATTGATGATAATGATAACGATCATGATAAAAAGTATACCAATAATAATAGGAACAAGAAAATTAGAAGCGGAGGCGAACGAAGACAAGAATAATGAAAAGGAAACGCCAAGGAAAAAGGAGGAGTCCCGGTCGAGGAGCAGGAGAGGCGATAGGATCTGGGCGAATCCTTCCCCTATAATGCTATTTGGCGCTGCGATTGAAGGACACAATCCCCCTGTCACGTGTCATCTTGGAGGGGGAGAGGGGGAGGGGGGGCAGAAGATGGGGAGGATGAGGGGAAAGAGGAAGAAGGTGGGCAGGAGATGGGGAGGAAAGGGGAAAGAGGAAGAGGGTGGGATGGGGATGGGGAAGATGGGGGAAAGAGGAAGAAGGTGGGCAGGAGATGGAGAGGATGGGGCGAAAGGAGGAAGAAGGTGGGGTCTGGGGAAGGGGGGTGAGAAGATGGGGATTATGAGGGGAAGGGGGCAGAGGATGGGGATAGGGAAGAAGGGGGAAAGGTGTGTGAGAAAGATAGGGGGAAGGGGGTGGTATGGAGGAGTGAGGGGAAAGGGGTGGGATGGAGGGAGGGGGAGGGGAGGAGGGGAAGGTGGAGGAGATGGAGGAAGAAATGGGGGAAGGGGAAGGGGAAGGAGGGGATGGAGAGAAAACATGTGAATGTCTCTGAGGAGTGTGAATTTTCCTTCGGTTCTCTTGGTTTGTGTTGTGTACATCTTGATGAGCAGAGGGAAGGAGGGAGATAATGAGGAAAAACGCGAGAGGAAGAGGAGGAAAGAGAGAGGGAGGAAGAAGGAACGGGAGAGAGAGGAAGAGAAGAGAAGAGAAGAGAAAAAAGTAGGAGAGTGAGAGAGAGAGAGAGAGAGAGAGAGAGAGAGAGAGAGAGAGAGAGAGAAGAGAACAAAGTAAGAGAGAGAGAGAGAGAGATGAAGAAGGAAAGATTGAGAGAGAGAGAGAGATGGGGGAAGAGGGAGAGCGAGAGAGAGAAAGAAAGAAAGAAAGAAAGAAAGAAAGGGAAAAATACTGTAAGAGAAATGTCTTGCTTCGTGTTGGGTTCATGTCTACATCGGTCGTCTTTAAGGAGCAAGTGTTGACTAATGATACCGTGGGTGTGTGCGTTAGTTCTCACTCACTCTTTCTCTTTCTTTCTCTCTCTCTCTCTCGCTCTCTCACTTTTTTCTCTTCTCTCTCTCTCTCTCTCGCTCTCTCACTTTTTTCTCTCTTCTCTCGCTCGCTCTCTCTCTCTCTTTCTCTCTCACTTTTTTCTCTTTTCTCTCGCTTTCTCTCTCTCTCTTTCTCTCTTTCTCTCTTTCTCTTTCTCTCTCACTTTTTTCTCTTTTCTCTCGCTTTCTCTCTCTCTCTCTCTCTCACTTTTTTCTCTCTTCTCTCTCTTTCTCTCTCGCTCTCTCACTTTTTTCCTCTTCTCTCTCTCTCTCTCTCTCTCTCTCTCTCTACCTCTCTCTCCACGCGAGAACCGAAATGGAAAGCGCAGTTGTCCCATTAAAGTACTCACATGTCGTGTGGACAGCTCGCTTATTTTGATGGAAAATGCCGGCCCCTGTTTGTATGAAAAATGAAAAGACTTCAAGTGTACTCCCGCCCCAGGGTAATGCCCGTGCTGTTAGATATTCATGCGTATGCCTCCGCGTTGGGGCCGCTGCTGCTACTCTTTCTCTCTCTCTCTCTCTCTCTCTCTCTCTCTCTCTCTCTCTCTCTCTCTCTCTCTCTCTCTCTCTCTCTCTCTCTCTCTCTCTCTTTCTCTCTCTCTCTCTTTCTCCTCTCTCTCTCTCTCTCTCTCTCTCTCTCTCTCTCTCTCTCTCTCTCTCTCTCTCTCTCTCTCTCTCTCTCTCTCTCTCTCTCTCTCTCTCGCTTGCTCTCGCTTGCTCTCACGCTGCGTGTGCTGCGGCATTTGTGGGGATGTGCGTGGTTGATTTAGTTCGCTTTTCTCTCTCTCTTTCTCTGTCTGTCTCTCTTTCTATCATTCTTTCTCTCTCTCTCTCTCTCTCTCTCCTTCCCTCCCTCCCTCCCTCCCTCCCTCCTTCCCTCCCTCCCTCCTCATACCCTCCCTCCCTCTTACCTTTCCTCCCCACCCTTCCCTTTTCGACTCCTACCACATCATCATTGTCCTCCCATCTCCATATATATTTTCCTCCTCTCCTCTCTAGAAATCGCAAGCGCCTCATAGTCTAATCTGGGCTACTCCAAATCGCCGAGGGATAACGCGATTAAATCCCCTCGGTCAAGTCTCCAGGATTTTTTTTTTTTTTTTTCTCCGTCAATTTTCTTTTCCTGTCCAGTCTCAGTCGTGTATTTATTTATTTATTCGTTGATTGATATATGACGTTGTTGGGGGGTAGGGGGGGGTGTTTGGGGCCGCTGCTGCTACTCTTTCTCTCTCTCTCTCTCTCTCTCTCTCTCTCTCTCTCTCTCTCTCTCTCTCTCTCTCTCTCTCTCTCTCTCTCTCTCTCTCTCTCTCTCTCTCTCTCTCTCTCTCTCTCGCTTGCTCTCGCTTGCTCTCACGCTGCGTGTGCTGCGGCATTTGTGGGGATGTGCGTGGTTGATTTAGTTCGCTTTTCTCTCTCTCTTTCTCTGTCTGTCTCTCTTTCTATCATTCTTTCTCTCTCTCTCTGTCTCTCTCTCCTTCCCTCCCTCCCTCCCTCCCTCCCTCCTTCCTTCCCTCCCTCCTTCCCTCATACCCTCCCTCCCTCTTACCTTTCCTCCCCACCCTTCCCTTTTCGACTCCTACCACATCATCATTGTCCTCCCATCTCCATATATATTTTCCTCCTCTCCTCTCTAGAAATCACCAAGCGCCTCATAGTCTAATCTGGGCTACTCCAAATCGCCGAGGGATAACGCGATTAAATCCCCTCGGTCAAGTCTCCAGGATTTTTTTTTTTTCTCCGTCAATTTTCTTTTCCTGTCCAGTCTCAGTCGTGTATTTATTTATTTATTCGTTGATTGATATATGACGTTGTTGGGGGAGTGAGAGTGTTCATTCTTTGTGAAGGTATTTTTCTGCAATTTTAAACGTAGCCTTTGTTTATGGACGATTATTGCTTATGTTGCTATTTGCATTAGTGTTATGGTTATTCTGTTGTGGTTATTATTATAATTATTTATTATTATTATTATTATTATTATTATTATAGTAATGGGAATGATAGTTAATAACTATCGTTGTTATTATCATCATTAAAGTAATATTGGCAGAGGTTTGCTTATTATTATTGTCATCATTGATATAGTTGATATTGCTGCCCTATCATCATTCTTATTATCATCATTATTAATATAGGTAACATTTGAGCGGGATGCGTACACTAATCCAATAAGGAACCAGCACGTGTGAGATACAAGCCACATAGGCCGTGTATAGTACGTCTTTATCAGGCTACATAACAGGTAATTTATTGGGGCGCCTTTAGGCCTATCTATATAACCCAGTTGTTGCGGCTGTAATTGGGTCATTCTAGGCCTAGATTGTAGTTAGATCGCTTGTCATGTCCGGACTTATGACCGGATATCAGACCGCGGCGCTAACCTAACCTGACTTGATCTGACCTAACCTAACCTATGGCACCAGTCATATGTGCTGGTAGATATTGATAAAGGGAAAGTCATTATAGGAGGGAGGGAGAGGGGGAGGGAGGAGAGAGGAGAGAGAGAGAGAGAGAGAGAGAGAGGGAGAAGGAGGGAGGGAGGAAGAGAGGAAGAGGGAGGGAGGGAGAGGGAGAGGGAGAGGGAGGGAGGGGGAAAGAGAGAGGGAGGGAGGGAGAGGAAGGAGAAGGGGAAGGAGAGAGAGAGAGAGATAGAGGTAAATATTTTATATATATTAAGGAAAGAGAGAAAAAGGTAAGTAATTTGATAAAATGGAGATAAGGAATTGGTAAGGTCTAATAAAAAAAAGCAAATGACCTGTTTATGCGCACGGGACGTTGCTTGATAACCTTCCCACCAAGACTTAATTCAAACGTTGATTAATTTTGGGGCGGAAATGGGAGAGAGAGAGAGAGAGAGAGAGAGAGAGAGAGAGAGGGGGGGGGAGAGGGGGAGAGGGGGAGAGGGAGAGGGAGAGGGAGAGAGTGTGTGTGTGTGTGTGTTAGAGGGAGAGAGAAAGAAAGAAAGAAAAAAAAAGGAGAGCGAGAGACAGATATTTTTACACCCAATCACCCTCTAATTTTGATTCGTTCTTCGCTCTCTGGAGATGATTAACCCTCTTTCCGATTTTTCCTTCGTCATTTTTTTCGGATGAATGCTGGAAAATAGAAGTTATAAAGATGGGGAGAGGGAGAGAACGGAGAAGAAAATCACATTCTTAATTCCCTCGCTTTATGTTGTAGTCTCTGTTGGATCCTCACTCCTCCTCCTCCTCTCCTCTTTTCTCTTCTTCCTCCTCTTCTCCCTTTCCCCTCTTCTCCCTTTCCCCCTCCCCTCCACCCTTTCCCTCTCCCTTCTTCCCCTTCCCACTCCCTCCCCTTCCCTTCCCTCCCTTCCTCCCCTTCCCTCTCCCTTCCTTCTCATTTCCCCTCCCTTCCTCCCCTTCCCTCTCCCTTCCTCCTCCCCTTCCCTCTTCCATCCTTCTTTTCCCTCTCCCCTAGCCTCTTCATATTTCCCCTATATTCTCACTCTCCCCTCGCTTGTTTTCCCTCTTCCGTCGTCCCTTCCCCCTCACCTCTTCCCCCTTCTCTCTATTTTCCCCTTCCCCCTCACCTCGCCCCTTCTTCTTCATGCTGTCAATTCTCTTCTCCTCTCGCCACTTCCTCTCCCTCCCCCCCCCCCCTCTATCTCCACCCTCTCACCCCACCCCCCGTCCTTTCACTCTCCCTCCTTGCCCCACCCCCCTGCCCTTTCACTCTCCTTGCCCCTCCCCTGTCCTTTTTCACCCATTCTCCCTCCTTCTTCCATTTCACCCTGCCCCTTACCCCTTCCACTTCACCCTTCTCCCCTGCCCCACCCCTGCTCCCTTACCCCTTCCATCTCACCTTCCCTGCCCCCTACCCCCTTACCCCTTCCACTCACCCCTTTCCCTGCCCCTACCCCTTACCCCTTCCACTCACCCTCTTCCCCGCCCCCCTGGCTCCCTGCTCTCTTACCCCTTCCATCTCAATCCTTTCCCTGCCCCCCCTGCCCCCCTTCTTACCCCTTCCATCTCACCCTTTCTGCCCCCTACCCCTGCCCCCTTACTCCCCTTCCATCTCACCCTTTCCCTGCCCCATCCTTCCACCTCCTCCCCATCCATCCTCCTTTCCTGCCCCCTGCCCCCTTACCCCTTCCATCTCACCCTTTCCTTCCCCCTGCTCCCTTACCCCCTTCCATCTCACCCTTTCCTGCCCCCTGCCCCTTACTCCTTCCATCTCACCCTTCCCCTGCCCCATCCCTTCCACCTCCTCCCCATCCATCTCACCCTTTCCCTGCCCCCTGCCCCCTTACCCCTTCCATCTCACCCTTTCCCTGCCCTCTGCCCCTTCCATCTCACCCTTTCCCTGCCCCCTGCCCCCTGCCCCCTTACCCCTTCCATCTCACCCTTTCCTTGCCCCCCCCCTGCCCTTACCCTTCCATCCTCACCCTTTCCCTGTGTTCCCTCACTCCCTGCCCCCTTACCCCTTCCATCCTCACTTTCCCCTGCCCCATCCTCTCCACCTCCCTCCCCATCCATCTCACCTTTCCCTGGGTTCCCTGCCCCTTACTCCTTTCCATCTCACTCCTTTCCCTGCCCCATCCCTTTCCACCTCCCTCCCACTCATCTCACTCCTTTCTCTGCCCCCTGCCCCCTTACCCCTTCCATCTCACCCTTTCCCTGCCCCCAATTCTTCCATCTCACCCTTCCCCTGCCCCCTTACCCCTTCCATCTCACCCTTTCCCTGCCCCCTGCCCACTTACCCCTTCCATCTCTCACCCTTTCCCTGCTTCACTTACCCCTTCCATTCACTTTCCTTCTCCCTCTTCTTGCTTACCCTTCCATCCTCACCCTTTCCCCTGCCCCCCTACCCCGCCCCCCTTACCCCTTCCATCTCACCCTTTCTCCCTGACCCCTACCCCCCGCCCCCCCCTTACCCCCTTCCATTCACCTTTCCTTCCCCCGCATCCTTCTCCACCTCCTCCCATCCACCAATTCTTTCCCCGCCCCTGCCCCCCTTACCCTTTACATCTCACCCTTTCCCTGCCCTCTGCCCCCCTGCCCTATCCCTTCCACCCTCTCATCCCTCCACCCCTCCCCCATCCCTTCCACCCCTCCCCATCCCCTCCACCCTCCCCATCCCTTCCGCCCCCCTCCCTTCCCCATCCCCATCCCCACGCAAATATAAATCGTTTTTTGATTTATTGGTTGGCAGTAATGAAAATAGAAAAATGGCTTTCATTCTGTCAGGTCTCTAGATTTGGCCTCAGGGCTGAGCTTGTGCTGCGCCTATTGTGCGCGGTGTGGTGAGGATAGTGTCTGCGTGTGTGAGGCATTGGGTGTGGAGGCATTTGGGGGTGTGGTTGTAGTGTGTAGTTTGACGTTGTGTGTGTGTTTGTGTGTGTGTGTGTGTGTGTGATGAGGTGTAGTGTATTGTGTGGTGTGGATTTGGTACAGTTTTGATGGGATATAGTGTTGGTATAGAAAGGTATTCGATGGTGGGTATGATATTGTGCAATAGCTATAAGAGCTGTATCAGTTATATTGTCTGAATATATTGTGTTGCATTTGAATTTAGTTGAAAGGATTGAAAGAGCTCACAGTGAATGGGTGATGTGATATATTACGTTGAACAATACCAGCGGTGGTGTTCATTGTGTTGCAGCCATTTGAAGATGGGTTGGGTGGGTGTTGTTCTAATGGATTTGGCATGAATGGGGGGTAGGGGGAGGGGGAGGAATGGGGTTATGAACTAATGTGACGACAGGATGGTTTTTGATTACGTTACTTGCCTACAGCCTTCCTTTTTTTAGATTGTGACGTTTAATCTGTATCGTCTTCTCTCGCCAGCTGGTTACGTGTGTAGGTTTGCAGAGTGTGGGGAGGGGAGGGGAGGGGGTGAGGTGAGGGAGAATGGGGAAGGGGAGGTTGGATGGGGGAATGGGGAGGGGAGGGAGAATAGGGAAGGGTAGCAAAGGGAGAGTAAGGAATGGGGGAAAGGAGGGGAGAATGGGGAAGACGGGGGGGAGGATGGGAGAGTTGGGAAGGGGGGGGGGAAGGATGGGAGAATGGGGAAGAGGAGGGGAAGGATGGGAGAATTGGGAAGGGGAGAGAGGATAGGAAAATAGGAATAGCGGTGAGGAGGGAGAAATGGTGGGGAGGGTCGGGGAGGACAACGGGTAAGGGGTGGAGGGAGAGTGGGAGGCAATGAGAATAGGGGGAGGGAAGGGAAATGAAGATGGCGATGAAGAAGCTTAAAGAGCAAAGAAGGAGAGAGAAAGAGTACCGGAGAACGAACGAAAGAATGGCCAGAGAAGGAAAGTTTTGTTTTGTGATGATCACGAGGACAACCACGAGCCGGGGATGTATGTAGAGGCGGCGACGAGGGGAAGCGAGGGGGGGGGGGGAACGTGGCCTTGCTTGCTTGCTTGCTTGCTTGCTTGCTGGAGAGGCAGATGGGAAAGGTTGCTAAAAAAAAGGGGGAGATTTCTAGAGAGAGAAAATGAGAAGGATTGCTAGAAAAGGGAAAGGGAGACGAGGGGAATTGCCAGTGAGGGTAACTGGGTGTTTGCTTAAAGGAGTGAGAGGGAGTATGTAGGAGTGTTGTGCTCAATGGGGATGGAATAAGGGGAGGGTGTGTGTGGAGAGGAGGAGGAGGAGGAGGAGGAGGAGGAGGAGGAGGAGGAGGAGGTACAACTTGGATCATTATAAACTTTGCTAGGGGCTTTAGGCTTCCTGATGACTTTGCTTGACGGTGCGTGTGTATGTGTGTGTGTGTATGGCGAAGAGGCGGGGGTGGGGAGGGGGATGAGGGTGGGGGGAGGGGGCATTGAGGGAAGAGGTGTGTGGGAGGGGGAATGGGGGGTAGAGAGAGGGATAGGGGAGAGAGAGAGAGAGAGAGAGTGAGAGAGAGAGAGATTGAAGGGTGGAGTTTAAAGTTGGCGGGGAAGGTAAAGAGAAGGGGGTAAAATTGGAGGGGAAGGGAGTAGAGGGAGGGGGGGAGGGGTTAGACGCTGGGTAACAAGTGGGGGGGGAGGGAGGGAGAGATGGGTGACGGGGAGGGAAGTAGGGGTATTGATGCGTTTAGGATGGAGAGGGGAAGGAGGAGGGGGGTAAAATTGGTAGGGGGAGGAGGAGGAAGAAAGGAGGGGAAGAAGAGACAAGTTAGGGATTAGGCAGCCGGTTTAGGGAGGGGGGGGGGCCCTACGGTAGAAGAGCGGATTGGGGGGGGGTGTATTTGGTCGACTTGTAACGTCTGTAGATTGGACCCAAGGATTCGTTTGTTTGTTCGATGCTTTTGTATTTTGTTTGTGAGTCGGATTGATAGTGGCTTTGTTTGCTTTTGCTGTTCTTGTTTGGCTGCCGGAGATCCAGTCGATTTTTTTCCGAGTTGAAACTTGAAATTCCTTTTTTTTTCATCTCCTTTATTCTCACGACAGCTGTAGGTTGGTAGACAGACAGACAGACACAGATAGACAGACAGACAGACAGACAGACAGACAGACAGACGGAGTTTAATAAGAAAAGAAGTAGAGTGAAAGCGAGTGTTTGTTTGCAGCGGTGTGTTTGCTTAATGACGAAGGTTACTTAACATCCACCTTCTTTGTATGAGTTTCTGGAAGGAGTCGAGGAGCCGACAAGATCCTGACGCGAGTGAAGTAGAGGAGGAGGAGGAGGAGGGGGAGGTGGTGGTGGTGGAAGAAGAAGAAGACGCGAGGAAGTAGAAGAGGAGAGGGAGGAGGGGGAGGAGGAGGAGGAGGAGGTGGTGGAAGAAGAAGACGCGAGGAAGTAGAAGAGGAGAGGGAGGAGGAGGAGGTGGAAGAAGAAGAGGAGGAAGAAGAGGAAGAGTAGCAGAAGCAGTGAAAGAAGACGCAGGATGAGGAAGAGTAAGAATAGCAGCAGCAGGAGCAAGGAGCAGGAACAGGAGCAAGAGAAGATGGAGCAGGAGCAGCAGCAGCAGCGAAAGAGAAGACGGAGGAGGAGGAGGAGGAAGAGGAGGAGGAGGAGCCATAGACCGAGGACAGCTACTTGATCACAGCAATAAGATCTCGAGAGAAAGCTACAGGAAGAGGGAGGGAACTTTGGTGAGAGGAGAGACAAGACAATGAGTGAGTGGGGAGGGGGGAGGGGGGTGGGAGGGGGAGGACGGCTCTTGAGGAGGATAGGGAGGTGGGGGCTAGTGGGGGAGGGAGGGGGGGAGGGGAGAGGAGGGACGGCTCTTGAGAGGATAGGGAGTGTGGGGGCTGTCTTGAGGGGGTGTATTTGAGGGAGTGTGGTGTGGAAGGGGAGGGGGAGGGGAGGGGGAGGGGGAGGTGGGTTCTTTAGGAGAATGGGGAGAGGTTTACTTGAGGTGGGTAGGGAGGGGGGGGGTTTGAGAAGGAGGGGAAGAAGAAGAAGAAGAAGGAGGAGGAGAAGGAGAGAAAGGAAAAAGACCCTGGGAGAGTTGAGGTGTTGTAATTCGATAAAAAAAACAACTAAGGGAATAAGGAAGAGAATGAGAAGGACGGGTTAAAAGGAGACGAAGGAAAGACTAGAGAAAGAGTAGAAGGGGTGGAAGTAGACGAGATCCAGGGAAAAGAGGAAGAGAGATAAAAAAAAAAAAGATGATGATGATGAAGGTGAGCATATATATATGCCTGCCACTTGTATTTGCCGGAATAAGAATGTGTTTTCACTGAAATAGGAGCACACCCTAATAGGAGGAGAGAAATCGCTTGAACGATGGATAACGAGGAGGTGTAATAGCAGGATGAAATGGTAGTAGTAGAAAAGATTTAAAAACAGAAGGATTAAAATGAACAAACAAAGAATAAAAGAGAGGAACTAGGGATGGGAATGAATAAACAAGGAAGCATTATGCAAGCAACAATAGGGGATGAGAGAGAGAGAGAGAGAGAGAGAGAGAGAGAGAGAGAGAGAGAGAGAGAGAGAGAGAGAGAGAGAGAGAGAGAGAGAGAGAGAGAGAGATAGAAGAGAGATAGAAGAGAGGCAGTAGAGAGGGAGAGAGACAGATAGAAGAGGTAGAAGAGAGGGATAGGGAGACATACAGAAGAGGTAGAAGAGAGGGAGAGAAACAGAAGAGAGGGAGAGAGAGAGACAGAAGAGATAGAAGAGAGGGAGAGAGACAGAAGAGGTAGAAGAGAGGGAGAGAGACAGAAGAGGTAGAAGAGAGGGAGAGAGACAGAAGAGGTAGAAGAGAGGGAGAGAGACAGAAGAGGTAGAAGAGAGGGAGAGAAACAGAAGAGGTAGAAGAGAGGGAGAGAGACAGAAGAGGTAGAAGAGAGGGAGAGAAACAGAAGAGAGGTAGAAGAGAGGGGAAGAGAGAGACAGAAGAGATAGAAGAGAGGGAGAGAGACAGAAGAGGTAGAAGAGAGGGAGAGAGACAGAAGAGAGGTAGAAGAGAGGGAGAGAGAGAGACAGAAGAGGTAGAAGAGAAGGCAGGCGATAGGGAGTGTTCAGTGACAAACAGGAAGGCGATCCCCCAGATCTTCTCGTGGAGTAAACAGGTATATTATCGCCTTAATGAAGTGCGGGAGATTAGATACAGGTATTATGAATATCCTTGTAAGTGGGAGAAGGGATACGCGATGAATTAAGGGTGAGGAAAAGAGGGGAGAAAGAGGGGAAAATAGGAGGAAATGTGGATAAAGAAGGAAGGGGAATAAGGAATGAGGATCGAGTTATTAAGGTGAATGAATAGTGAAGGAGGGAGAAAGAGAGAGAGAGAGATATATGCAGAAGAAAAGAATGGTAAAGGAGAGGTTAGGGAGAAGAGGAAAGCAAGGAGGAGAAGCATTGTAAAGAGGGGAGGGAGTGGGAAGAATAGAAGAACGAGAGGAAACTAAGAAGAAAGAGAAGGAAAAAAAACAAAAAGAAATGGAAGAAACAGGACTAGACAAAGCGAGAAAAGAAAGAAAAAGAAGAAACGAAAAGGTAAGAATGCCTAGAGGAAGAGGAAGAGGAAAAAAGAAGAAGAAGAAGAAGAAGAAGAAGAAGAAGAAGAAGAAGAAGAAGAAGAAGAAGAAGAAGAAGAAGAAGAAGAAGAAGAAGAAGAAGAAGAAGAAGAAGAAGAAGAAGAAGAAGAAGAAGAAGAAGAAGAAGAAGAAGAAGAAGAAGAAGAAGAAGAAGACGACCTCGAGAAATGCATTCATCTTAGACGGAGGTTCTGAGGCGTGCTTGACACATTGGCATCATGGAGTCTTCAGGAACATTATCTCACAGCGTGACTAGCGGCGCGAGGGAGATGGGAGCGAAGTCTCTGCTCTTTGTGTCGCGCTTATTGTGTCTTGAGCGTGTGGTGTCTGTCGGCTTATGGTGTGTGTGTATGTGTGTGTGTGTGTATGTGTGTGCTTTGGGGTGTGGTAGTGTTTTCGGTTTGCAGGGATCGGGATTTTTTTCCGTTTTTTTTTTTTTTTCTTTCTTTTTTTTTTCTTTTCACCGTGTTATATACATTGTTGTATCTTATTTTTTATTCATTATCATTCTTTGATTTGTTTGATTTGTATTTCTCTTCAGTTTTGTTAATGATTTTTTTTTCCAACTTTCTCTTTTTTTTCATTTTACCGAGGTTATTGCTCTCTCGTGGACGATATAGAAAACTTACAATGTATTCCAAATGTGTGTGTGCGTGAGTTTTCTTCCTACGTGTCTGTGTTCGTCTGATTTTTCTTTTTGTTTTTAAATGTCAAGTCTAAATTCAGATATATCATGCGATGTATTTTCAGCCATCTTTATCCCTAATATTTTGCGCGATCGTCAATGTTTGTATACACACTGAACTATTTCCACAGACTGACAGACGAGGCACGACCGTCGAAATTGCGAGATTGGATGTTTGTTGTATTTTTATAGGCTGTTGTATGCTGCTCCCGTTTGCTGCTCTCGCTCATTCAGCAAAGTATTGGCAAAATGAACAGCCCCGTTTGATGAATTAAAGAGAGTGGTCTTGAAAAGTAAGCGCCCTCACCCCCTTCCCCCCACCCATCACCACCACCATTATAGCCACCGACCTCCGTGCTGCACCCTCCACCCTCCTCTCTCTCTACCTCCCCCCCCCCCTCCCCCATTCCGATTCCGATTCCGTAGAAAAATGTCCACGTGCCACGTTCAATTAA
>BOPN01000614.1:0-2500 GCA_017312705.2 Penaeus japonicus
TATATATGTATATATATATATCAGCGGCGTTGGTAAATGCCTACACGGCTGATTATGATCTTACATGGCGAACCCATACAGCTTACGAGTTGTGGTGCGGTTGCCCCTGCCCCCTAGAACATTTTGAAATTTGATCACTTCATGTACGTGCGCGTAAGTCACCAAAACATTTCAGTTCCCACTTCTTATCAGAAAATAAATCAGCACCATGTTTCAAGTATATCAGTCAAACCATTTATACGACAGATATATTCTTGTATTTTATCATCATATATTGATCTAGATAACTATGTGAGAAATTTTCGCAGTAGGCCAGTAATCTATTCACTTCAAAAGAGGAGGCCTTCATGGGGGCACTGCCTTTAGATGCCCCTCGGCGCCTGGTTACACATTCGAATGAATGGCGATGGAGTGGGTTTCTTAGAGTACACATTTGATTTATACCACAGTAGTTATATACCAGTAATGACGATGACGTAAGACAAATGCATCATATCTTAAGTAGGATGTGGTAAATACGATAATGTTTTATATTAATAATGATGAAAAATTACTCCGTTTTCAGTCATGATCATAGGTGTTGTCTGGACCTGGAAAAGGATAAGAATAAGCTAGATTTGCGGAGCAGATGCTTCGCCGGGTTTCTGAGCTTGGTCCTTACCCACCGTGCTGACCAGGCGCAGTGGAGACTCACGAGGCTGGTCGGGGCTCGATCTGCCGACCACGGGCATGTGAGGCCGGCACGCTGACCATTGCGCTATCCTAGCGGCTGTGGACCTGTAAGTTAGCATATCGCTGGCCAGAAATGTTTGATTTCATGTTGGAATACGGTTAATCGTTACTAAACTAACTCATTTCTTTACTATTACGCGATGCTGCGATCAAGAATTAGTGTTTGGAAATCTTGACAAGGATGACTGTTCTCCGGAAATGGATATGTTCGTCTCTTTTATCCAAATATCCTCATCGTGGTTATCCTTCCACAAAGAAAAAAATACACACACAATGTACGCTGAGTAGCATTAACTGTACTGATAGCAAGTAACGACAGCTTTATCATTATTTCCTTTTTTTTTTTTTTTGGGGGGGGGGGGAATCCAATAGATTCGCTTGCCCATTCTCCAGGATGGGTTTTATTTCAGAGCGAGGCAGCATCAAGCAACATACTTCGACTTTTCCCAATCTATTTGTCATACATTTTTGTGTTATATTGTATTGAGAGTCATATGACAGGCTCTGTCAATGCTGCAGTTGACTAAAATTGTAGTATAGGATACATATCAGCTCATTATTTTCTTTATAGTCATTGTGATGGAAGCATTGCTGCTTTATGGGAGGACAAAAAGCAACTTTATTTTTTCATATTTATGTACCGTCATGAATGAATACGAAACATATGACCATCTACAATGAAGATAACATGAAGAGGTAGGGATGTGGAAGGAAACCTGTGCTTATGACCGAGTGCCACAATAAAAGGCATCCCTACTGGCACAGGAGCACATTTTAGACACTGGGCATGGTTTGAGTCACCTTCTTCTCGTTCTGCTTGCACATCCTTCATCGGGGGTACTTTAGAGCATGTCTTACATGCTCCACATGTTAGACATTACTTGCTGGACACCCATCAACACATTTGTTGTTATTCATCTAATGGCATCTTTACTGTTCCTATAAGTAAGTTGAAAAAGCAACCAAATATATTTAGTATAAATTAGATTTTGTATAATAAAATATTGAAAAATCAATTGATCTCATTAATGAAAAAGGCTCCAACCCACACAACCATATCTATTTCACATACATATGGACTGCAAAAAGGCTTAATATTTCTTACCATCTGTCATAACAGAAAGTACAAATATTCAAAGATCTTTCATCAGTACTTATATAGAACAGTTTTATTAAGACAACTATATAAAAAATAAGGCAGATCTTCCTTATGCCATATTGCTATTTTTCAATTCTGCCCTCATAGAAATTACACTTGGCTTTCTTACTGCAGCAAAAAATCATCATGGACATTAATCCATAACTCACACCTATAAAAATACCAGATCTGCATGAACTCGAAGAGAGAACAGAGAGAAATTGCTTCCACGAGGACTACAGCATTAGAGTTTTTTAAAGCTAAATATATGATACAAGTGAAACCAGCTACTACTTTCAATAAATGGCCAACATCACTTTTCTTTGCCATTTAAGCAACTTGGATTATGAACAAGAATTTCACAATAATAGTAATAATGATAACAGAATAAACACATCTAAACTACACATTCATACATGTAGCCTTTTTAAGATACATTCTGAATTTTGTTCATTACAATTTAAACCTTAATGTGTGGCATTTCATTTGTCTAGAAAAACAGAATGAATGCAAACAAAAACTATCTCTTTGAAAATATCTCTTTGAAATTCCTGTATTCCACAAAACCTGAACATATGTTCATTATGTCAGAATTGGTTCATCAACTAAAAAAAATAGTGGACAATAACA
>BOPN01000614.1:17500-22500 GCA_017312705.2 Penaeus japonicus
AATGGTACAATGACGAGAGCAAATTTAGCACTTTGCAAAAAGTAGCTCTTGTTAAGCTACTTTGCACTGTGGTTGGAAAGGTAAATATACAATCTATTCGTATGTATACTGTTTATTTTTGTTCCAACGATCATGAAGTAAATTGTAACTTGACTGAGTAGTCTAATAACTTTTATGAATATATACAAATGTGATGTCTGTCCAGGTTTTAAATAATAGGTACAACTGACGTCGGCCTACATCAGCTGCCGACGTTTGGTGACGTCGGCTAGACGATAGACCTGAGGGCTTGTTAACCGTCTATAGTATTATGTTTCATATCATGCACCTGGCAAATCATATCCTAAGACACATGTAAGGTTTGACAGATACTGATGGTGTCCATTAATTTGGAGCTCGGTCTGGTGATGGTTGGCGACCAACTTTCCCGACCATATGATGTCGGACAGGTGGCACAACAATATTACTACCTCCCAGCCCTGCACTGCTAAAACTGTATGATTTATTTATCTGAACAATCTGACCAGAAAAAGTTCTTGTACATGAGAGGAACCACTAGAAACGTACTAGAAACTGGTCCATCGTCTGGCCGACGTCGGCCGGAGTCAGTTGGGCCTCAGATACTTTATAATCACATATAAGTCTTTCCTTTTACCATTTATTTCTCATCAGTTCTTTGCACACACCTGAATTCCTCCTGCACGCATTTTTTCTTTGAAGAATATATCCTTCTCTTTATGATGATAAAGGGTAAAAAATTAAAGAGCAAAGAAAGTAAAAAAAGTGTGCTGATTAATTTCTTTAAAAATAAAAAAGGATTTGACGTAATACTTGAAAGGATTAGATATCCTTTAATGTAAATGGTGAGATGCAACTGATGATTACAAAACTGATGTGTTTTGTTTAATGAACATTTAATACACAACTGTTTTGTGGTTAGGAAAATTATATACAAATTCTCTTGTCATATTTATTAAATCATTTATTATGTACTTGGGGTCAAGGAATACATGGTTATGTACAAGGCATGATGAATCACTAACTGTTATATTAATATTACTCATTTATTTACAAGCTAAACAATGGATGAATAATTCATAAAAAAGTTACAATGAGGCACAAAATACAACAAGTAATTGTGTAAAACAATGAGGATGAACACAGCACTGAAACCTTGTGATGTACTACTACAGGACGACCCCTTTGGTCTCGCCCTACAGCAACAGGGAGAAGCAAAGTGTACACTGTACCATTTCTGTAAGACTAAGCACGAACGTAATGTAGCCCCCAAACACGCTTTGACAGTTTGATTACCTCCTTTACCTAAATACTTTTTATTTTATTTTAAATTCACACCACCTTGTCTTCGTTGCTCTGGGTACTGCACATTCCAAGCTGGCTGGCTGAAAGGTGCATTGTGTGCTATCTTGTGATTGTTTGCTTTCCTTATGATGAAAAAAGACAGAATTCTCTCTGTGCGGAGATAAACTAACGAGATGAAAAGGAGCGAGGGGAGAGCATGATGGAAATCTTACATGAGTCATGTCTGAAGTTAAATTGGTGATGTCTCCCTGCTACCAAATTCGCCCTACAAGAAAATAAATATATCAAAGGGACAAACAGTATTCTGGACAGTTGCACTATTAAGTACAATCTTGCAGACTATGTTGACACTAAATTTCCTATACTCTCTAAAACATAAAAAAACACCCTTTGCCCCTAATGATTTTGTGGAAAGAAATTAATATAAGGCTGAGACTTACAAGGGAGTTTTTTGCACTACTGGAATCCCCCCACCTCAATAAAACAGAATTCAATGCAACATATCACACCAAGGGCTGAACCAGGGCCCCAGACTCACAACAGTAAAGCCATATAACACCCTTCTATCTTAATCTAAGCTTCACAGTCCTTATAAAATTATTTAGCAATGCTGCTATATCCCATAAAAATACAGCTTTTCAATAACATGGAATCTGTTCTACTGTCACAAAGAGGTCCTGGTTCAGTACCAATATATATTTGCTGTCAAACTCTCATGCTTACAAGTTAATCACTGACCACGATCAACAACTCCTATAATATCTTTTCATTTACACAATGATTTATTTCAACTCCAAGTAAAGGATGAATGAAGAAAATACTGTAGTATTCCATTATTCACAGATATCAAGCCAGAGCAAACCACTGTATCTATGGGTTTCTTGTTCCTACTAGGTTATTCAATTCCTCATGCCTGGTAAATATCTGCCTGACACCTCTGCTGAGGCTAAATTTCATGCTGATCATATTAATGCATTATAACATATGTAGAACCTTCAGTCAACAAACCATTGTTTAACAGACACTTTTTTTTTTTATCTTTTACTACTGAACAATATATATCCCATACATCCAATGATAAAAGCAATAGCAGAGCTGATAACAGTACCTTGGAAAGCAATAAATGGTACGATTCTTGCGAACACTTCTAGGAGTGCTGATTTCATGAAAAGTTAATCAAAATTCTATTCTGTAGCTCTTTCCTACTTTTAGCTAGCCACATCTCATCATTACACCCTGCAGCAGTCACACTTCTAGCAGATATAGTGAGAAAGAACTGGTGCTAGGCAAGGGGGGTTGGCTACCTAAAGTGTGCCTGCATATCACATCTTGTATATTTATATTATTATTATTATTATTAATATTATTATTATTATTACTGTGCCTCTACAAGTGGATGCTGCTTTGCCTAGCAACTTTTGAGTTAGCCATCCTTAATGGCCTATGAGGAAGAGATCACTAGCGCAAAATTGTTTAGCAAGGCTGATCAAAACCTACTTGTCTTACCTGATATGCTTAAAAAAAAAAAAAAAAAAGATGGATAGAAAGGAGTAAAATGAAAAATTAAAAACAAAGGTTATGTTTCATTTTCAAAAAGAGTAATTCCATTTGAAAGAAATTTTGTCTATCTGGCCTCACTTGTTGCACTTAAATATTGCATCATCCCAAAAGCATCGGAAGTGACTTGAATATAGTACAGTCATACTATGGCTGGATGCATCTTTATGTGTTAAACGTTATGCAGTGATAATGAAGGCATATACACTATTTTCTCTCATTAGTTATATGTAAATATATATACACACATTTTATATATATATATATATATATATATATATATATATATATATATATATATATATATATATATATATATATTTATATATATATATATAGTGTGTATGCATACTTATTTGCATATATATGTATATATATCTATATGTATATATATATACATATATAGGTCACATGAACATATCCAAAGCCCATACTATTTACACATTCAATCCTTATTCTTCTCATCCTGTAATGGGAATGACCTCTGCCTGGGGAGGATCATCTGCATCCCCCATACTGTAGCGACCCTCATCTTCCTCACTGTCAGCCGGAGATGCCTTGGCAGCATCCTGGTCCACCTTTCCACTGCTACTGCTGCAGTGCTGACTCAGTCGATCATCACTGCTCCACTTTCCCTCCACACTATCCTCGCTCTCTGTCTTGCGCACAACGCTAATGTTGACGTCGGCCGGCGGAGACACTTCAACCTCCTTGATGTTCAGTTCAGCTGGGGAGTTCTCCGAAGAGTCTTGGGAGACCTCTGTGGAGGGATCCATGCAGTCCTCAGCTGAGGGTTTTGTGGGAGAAGTAGACACGAATGAAGTAGTGAGCGTGGCTTCCATCTGTGACACGGTGGCTGACTGGAGTCCATTAGGCTCCGTATCTTCTGCAAGGCAAAAATAAAAAAGTTGTTATACAGTTATCAAATGAAAGTACAAAAGCAAGAGACAATACATAGCGAGATAGAAGAGAAAAATCTAGCTAACATGAAGCTAACCCAATTCTTGACTTTGTTATTGTTCAGGCTGTTATAAACTAAAAATGTGGCTATGCTGCAAAGTATTTACTTATCAGTCTGGGAGCTTTATTCCACAAGAAAACCTTAAAAAACATTCAAACAAAACAGAAGATTGGATGTGCAGTTAGTATGAAGCAAAATCTGTGTTTGAAGTAGGTGCTGGGGTATGAAGCTATGGCATACTAGTTGCAAGGTATCATTATCTTCCAAGGATATTTTTTCTTTATTTTTAGAAATGGATCTTTGATTAGGATTATACATGATCTAGCTGCAATATCATTTACAGTGAAGCATTCAACCCATTCATGCCAGGGCTTATATTTGTGTAATTCCACTCCTGCTGACTAGTTACTAAGTGTTAGACCTCTTCTTGTGTGATGCACCTCTATGAGCGGCCACTTCAACAGGGTGATAATCTGAGGTTTTTGTATTTGTTTACATTATTTTGACAAGTGAATAACAATGTGTCTATACAAATAGAACTCCTATGATTATATAAATCCATAACGATGTAAAACGTACGTTTTGTGAGATCATGATGTGATAGGCCTTTATCCAGGGGGAGGAAAACATTTGCAAGACATAACATCACATCACCCGGGTGTTGTCCTAGAATGTCAAGAGCTCTCCCTCAAAACGTGTTTACATCTTTACATGTGCACATAATCATCGGAGTTCTATCGGTATAGACGCATTTTTATTCAATTGTGAAAATAATGTAAACAAATACAAAAATCTCTGATTATCAGCCCTTTGAAGTGGGCACTTATAAAGACACAGCATGGCGTCTTGCCGAGAGCAATCTCTCACTTAGTCACTGTGTGCCCTTGTTACCTAGCCGGTGGGAGCGGCAGTACGCAAATATAGGCCCTGTCATGAATGGGTTAAAAAGACATAATAATTTCAAGATATTTATGCACTCTCTTCTCATATCCTTTCTTCAGTCAACCTAAGTTTCAAATAAAATAATTTCATAAGCTCAAGCCATTAGTTTATATCAACCCTAAATATCATGACATGATCCCTAACATTTGAGAGTCTAATACTTCACTGAGTACATACATGTAATATACATACAAATAAATATGATAACCATGTACTT
>BOPN01000614.1:30000-37500 GCA_017312705.2 Penaeus japonicus
GTTCACGTGTAACTCTAACTGTCTGAGCTAAGCGTTGGATGGCATCGGAGATTTGTTTGGTTTATTCTTATTGACACTTATTTTTCCCCTCTAGTGTTGCTATCTCTTCTCAGAATGATTATCTTTCTCCAACCGAATCCAAAATGGTCTATCCATTATCCAAATACATCATCTTTAATTCCAGAAGCAAGTCAACTCTATCTCATATGCACCTTGCACTGCTATAATAACCACTACAACCACTGATAAACAACTTTGCTTGGCAGTAAAACTAAACTGTATACAAGTGTTAACAGTTCACTCCTGCTTTGAATTTGAATCTTTCCACAGCACACCCTTCCCCAAGACAAGTAAACAACATTTATTCAGCCACGAGCAAAAGGCACAGACTGGACAGAAGCACTGCTATCGAGAGTGACCGCGAGCACAAGGGGGGCCTTCCTCAACCACCAGTGGCAGCCACACACACTGGCTCTCTGCCCGTCTCCTTACACCTTCACCCACTCACCCTTGGCACCTGCCACTGTCTCCCTTCACTTTTTATTTCCTCTTTTTTATTATATATTTTTCCCACATCACATAAAAAACAAAGCACTGTCACAAAAAGATAGATGAAGACATTTCCTATCCAAAAAAAAAGAAAGAAAGAAAATTTTAATCCTTTATCTATTACTTGAAAAAAACACCACATTAACATATAACATTGATATGGCCAAACTACCTAAATAAAAGTAAGGAAAAAAGAAAAGAAAATAAAAGTAGAAAAAATCCTCAAACGAAAGTAAATTCAATCAACTATTCCATTAGTAATCAAAATGAAGCTGAAGCCTTAGCCACACCCCAGAGATCTAAGGCAGCACGGGATAAAAATAGACCCCAGAGAGGCATCAGGCTTGCCCAGGGAAGGTGCCAACTCTGCTTCAATCTTGTATACCCTCACTGCATCCAATTATATTTTTTCCCCTCTTCCCCTATTCCCCCTTCCTCTACCCTTTCTCCTCCTCCCTCTTTCCCTTAAATCATTCAGAGAGAATTGGCTAATGGCGTGATTTGGTTGAATGGTATATTGCATGTCTGTTTGAGAAGACATGCTTACTTTGATACTGTCAAATCTGTCAAATGTAGAGACTTTACCTAGAAAAAGAAAAGAAAAGATAAAGAAAAAAGATGAAAAATGAAAGAAGAGGCTGAAGAAAAGGGAAAAAGGAAAAGGGAGAAAGAGTATCAAAAAACTTTTTACATAAGGTTTCTTTGTTAAAAAAAAAAAAGAAAGAAAGAAAGAAACAAACAAACAAAAAACTCAGGAGAAAATTAAGAGCAAGAGGAGATCAGGAAAAAGGTTTTTGGTACCAGATTTATTATCATTGCTAAATACTATAACTTGCAATCTCTTCAATTGTTATGTGATATTTACTGGTAGTACATATCAAATCTTGTAATTATGATAAAGATATATGCCTGGAAATCCTACAACTTTCCATTTGTATTTACCTATCAGCAAGAAAATACTGCTGTATATAAATTAAAATTATATCTAAAATAAGAAGCATGTTGATATGTCAGTATACTGATATATTTTTGCATACTTATAAATTTCATGAAAGCTTCAGGGACCTGAGTATCACAGCTATGATAAAGAATACCTGATTCCTTTATAAATTTACTATTTGTGAGCCAACATAAAGAACTTGTTATCCAATATGATGATCAACAGCTGAAAAATACTTTTTCCTGTATTGTGAGCACAGATCTTTTAATTCCATTTATTGAATTTTGTACATACACAAAAACATTTAAATATAGAGAGACAAAGCAGAGAAATACAGACATACACGCAGAAACAGATGTGGGCACAGACACAGATGTTTTTTGTACAAACACAAAAACATTTAAATATAGAAAGACAAAGCAGAGAAATACAGACATACACGCAGAAACAGACACAGACACAGACACAGATGTGCACGCTCACACAATTATCCCAGTAACAGGCTGTCACTTTGCCAACCACAAGCTTGGCATCCATAAAATCAGAGGAAATGCTAGCCATAGTTGAAAAAAAAATGTAATATTTTACATGTGGGAATGTGTTTTAAGAGCTTGTAATTAAAGACAAGAGAATAAACAAATTCTAAAGCTATTTCTTGATTCTAAATGAATCATTTCCTACTTAGATTCTGATCATTCTTCTATTTTGGCACAATAAGAGACAAAATACCTAGAACAAGCAGAAAAAAAATTATATCAAACTACTAACTCGGTTCCTGTGTAAGAATACCAACATAAATTAAAGAGGATTTAGCATTATATAATCTTTAAATCTTAGTCAGTAAGAGTGGATTCAGAGAATTTCAACTTGGAGAAATATCAAATATGTTTAAGAGACTGGTAAATAAGATAAAACAAAACAACAATAAAATGTTAATTATCAAACTTGACAAACAATAATATTCAACAAAGGAGCTATCACTATGATCAAAATCAAAACAGAATTCCCTACCTAACTAAGGATGTGCCACTGAACAGTAGATGGATTAAACCTATACAGTCTTGACCTGATTTTTCCTGGGAGTGAGCCAAGATCATGTGAGTAATGGGAGTACTAATATCATTCATGAATGCACCACGGATCATTCTCTGATAGTATAAGGTATACAGGTTGCATCATCACAGGGTTATGTATTACTTTCACACAAAAGCTGTTCTCTAGGTTGAAATGGCAGCTTTGTGTACAGGTCCTTCAAGAATGACAGAGATTTAAAGTCTATGTAAATAAGTAAATACTAATAAAATAATAATGTGTTTAGTCTTGATACCAAAATATTTGTGGATAGATGAAAAGGAGACACATAGGAAGGAAGGGATTAAGGAGGAGGGGAGAGAAAGAGAGACTGGTATTCAGAAAAAAATGAGTAATATACAGACAGATAAGTATACATGTGGATAAATAGACAGAATGTGAGACAAAGGGGGAAGGAGTGTGGAAGACTGATAGATAGGAGGTGAGGGAAGAGGGGAGAAGTATGAGAGAAGAAAGGAAAGATAGAATATTTAGAAGAGGAGGGAGAGAGAGAGAGAGAGAGAGAGAGAGAGAGAGAGAGAGAGAGAGAGAGAGAGAGAGAGAGAGAGAGAGAGAGAGAGAGAGAGAGAAATGAGAGAGAGAGAGAGAGAGAGAGAGAGAGAGGAAAGAGAAAGAGAGAGAGAGAGAGAGAGAGAGAGAGAGAGAGAGAGAGAGAGAGAGAGAGAGAGAGAGAGAGAGAGAGAGAGAGAGAGAGAGAGAAAGAGAGAGAGAGAGAAGAGAGAGAAAGAGAGAAAGAAAGAAAGAGAGAAAGAGAGAAAGAGAGAGAGAGAGAGAGAGAGAGAGAGAGAGAGAGAGAGAGAGAGAGAGAGAGAGAGAGAGAGAGAGAGAGAGAGAGAGAGAGAGAGAGAGAGAGAGAGAGAGAGAGAGAGAGAGAGAGAGAGAAAGGGAGAAAGTGTGTGTGTATATAGAAGAGGAGAGTTAAGGTGGAGAGGCAAAAAGAGACCAAATTTCTTGTATAGAAAAATAGGTAAAATTGAATCACTACATACCTAAGTCACTCCTACTGATATTCTCCAAGAATGGATCAGCTGCAGGTAACTGAAAAAAAGAAAATAGGTTTAAACATTTAGCCAGTCTGAAAAAAAACTGTATTGCAACTGAAATGTGTCAAAGTAATACTAGTACCCACATGCACATAGTACCTACTTAAAATAAACATGATCATTATCTTTAATGCATACACATATACATAATTGAGATATCAATATGTATTGTCAAGCAGCTACTAATCAGGTCATTCATATCTAACCAGAAAACAATCTATTCAGATTATTTTCTTTTTCAGAATTTTCTTTTCTTTTAGCTAATATCTCAAAATAATATAATAACTTATCAACCCCTCTTCCACAGGCTAGCAGGTACAATGCAACCTTTAACAAACATATTTTCAAGAATTTGAGCTGTTTGAACTTGTTTTCCCTTATGAAATCAGATAAGGAAAGAGCAAAAATATTGGCAACAGTTGCGGTTACAATAGGCGATGACTGACAATGGGGTCCAAGGCCACAATTTAGTTACATAGTTTCACTCAATGCAGTCAAGAGACAGGCTGACTTGGTCCTCAGGCACAGAACAAGGATGACTGGGGAGAGGTTAAAGATGCCACATGGAGCTTCAGTATTCCCACACGATCTCTGATACTTACTTCCCACCCAAACACTTAACCCCTTAACACCGGGTGACAAGCTATAACATCAAGTGGTGGCAGTACTTGCTGCCAGGGATGAGATATTTTGTCATGGCTTTTCATATGGCTGGCACACTAGGTGATTGGGCATGTACCAATCAGCCACAGCCAGAGTGGGTGAATAGCCCGAGGCATTAGGCTTATATGGCATTTATACCAATTGGAGCCAAAACTGCCCTGTTGGCACTGGGTTAAACATACCTGTGAGACCACAAAGTATCATGATGCAACTACATAGTGGTCATACATCTAGCTCAAGGGATGAGAAAGTTTCCACTGTTGCCAGATATTACTGTCCCTGTGATGAGCTGGGGATGTGGAGTGGGTTACCTGTTATGGTGTTCCTGCTAATGCAAACACAGCTAGGGCTGATGCAGGTCTCACCTGGGTCTGGACTGGCATTGGGCCTTTTACCATGATTGGATACACACTCTAGTGCTTGCACTGTCCCTTCACTCTGTCACTCATAATAGAGCTTTAAACCTTTGAAGCATTTTGGAGAGGTTAAACACTAATTACATTGAAATTCTCAATCAAAAATGCTAAGGTCCAGTCAGCAGGCTTGTCTTCAGTGCACATGGTCTTGCTTTAAAAATATTAGGCACTAGGTGTGTATGCCTCCCTCATACACTTAGCCATGTGACTTCCCTTATCTTTTGGCTGTTCTTAGCCTGGTGTAGACTGGTGGCAACACATTGATGCCATGAGCATTGTGGACTGTATGCGAGGAGTGTAAGGTGCCAATGCCAGTTTGGCTATTCTGCCGAGTTATACCAAGAGTAAGAAGCAGGAAAAGTGTATATATTTGTCAACAGTTAATTTCTTTTTTACAATAAAGAAAATATTTTGCCAGACTTCGCCTTTCTTCTTCCATAAATTTATGACAATGATGTTACACTGAGTGCACAGTGTATATTCCTCCAGTACAGAGATGATACAACAAGTATTATTTGTCTAAACACTGCTATAGCAAACTAGTACCTGCTATAATTCTCACAAAATAATGAAACACAAAAGAGTGGAGAAGATTTTCATTACTCTAATATATAAGTGAGCAGGAGTTGTGCAGAAAAAAGTTTTGGGGCAAAGCACAAGTCCCCCGCATTCCACCAACCCTCCTATCTAGCATGTCTGTGTGCCAATTTCCTAGGTCCTATCCACAATGGGATAAAACCTAAAATGTGTATAAACATCTATATACATGAATATTTTTAAACTGGATTTAAATGTCATTCCTTCTTGCAATTTCTCTAAACTTTATGGGTAACAAAACCCAAGACCTGAGCAGAAATACTCTACTGTCAAATTTTACAGCCCATAAAACTAAAATTTTAATCAACAAATTACCATATTACACTTCAAGATCTTGAACCCAACAACTTTCAACCAATTGAAAAGACAGCAACCTGAACAGGTGATAAAATTACAAGGCACACTTTCATTTGATTAACAGCTGGTTAAAGAAATCAAACTTCTGTGCTTGAAAGTTCATTAAAACAACCTGCTCCACAGTGAAAAGTAATACCCACTCATGTTTTTGAAAAGATGTCATAAAAATACATGAAGATTAAAATCCAAAATGGCTGGTTTGCATCTCTCAAACCAAATATTTCCAAAACTTGGCACTTTTAAAATATCAGATATATGTATAATTAAGAAACAAAAAAGATTTACAAGGATTTACATATGCTAATTTCCAAGAATGAGTATTAAAAAGAAAGAAAGAAAGAAAGAGAGAGAGAGAGAGAGAGAGAGAGAGATAGAATGAGAGAGAGAGAGAGAGAGAGAGAGAGAGAGAGAGAGAGAGAGAGAGAGAGAGAGAGAGAGAGAGAGAGAGAGAGAGAGAGAGAGAGAGAAAGAAAGAGAAAAAGAGAGTAAGAAAGAGAGAGTAAGAAAGAGAAAGAGAGTGAAAGAAAGAGAAAGAGAAAGAGAGAGGAAAGAAAATGAAGTAGAACTAGGGAAAAAAAGAAAGTTTAAATGTGCATTAAATAACTTGAAAACAATAAAAAAAAGAAAAAGAACGAGGAAGAGATAATCCCTGCATTTTACCAGCTTTGCATTACAGGAATAAAAAATAGACAAATAATTGAGATGCAAGCCTAAATACTTGAGATGCAAATGCAATGATGCATCCAAGTGAAATTTCAACCTGTTAATTCAGTGCAAAAAATCTTGCATGATGGCTGATTTCTGATGCTGCTAGCACCAGCCAAAAATTAGAGGGACGGGGAAAATGTTTTCTCCGCCCTCCGGGCAGCACAGACTTGGCGAACAAAAAAGCGAATCCACCCCAAAACAAGAGGTTGACTTTGGAAAGCTGTAGCTCTAAAACAAGCGCCATAACAGTCATAATAATCTATGATTGTGAGTGCGCTTCAACTCTGAGCAGTTCCAGTGTTGTGTTACGTGCGAATTGACACCTATCTTTTAGGTATAATCAGAGCTGAAGTGTATGTCAAGACACCCATCCGCTATGGATTAAAGGTGATGCCGGTTTGGCTGCACCAGGTTGTTTTGCCTGGATGTATGCAAAGCATGCCGGCCTAGCTGCCCATGGTATTTTGTACTCTGAGGCAGTTACCAGCTGTTATACATCAATCATCTGGCGTGAAGGTCCAACAAAGTCATGATAGAATGCTCCTGTCACTAGGCAGGACGACCAGCCATGCCGTAACAAAAATTTTCAAGGAGTTAAAATTTTATCATTTCTTCAGGTGGTTGATGAATATATCATAGTATTTCAGTATTTATTTAACAATTCCTAGTTTAATTTTCTTCATTTTTTTTTTCATGTCTTGTTACTTATTGCAGAAATGAGTTTACAGAGATGAATGAGGAGCGTAAGAGGTAGAGGAGGAGAGGTGGAGTGGAAGAGGAGGAGATGGTGGAGGAGGCAGTAGTGGAGGAGGAGGAGGAGGAGGAGGAGATATGAAGACTATGGTGAAATAGTAGTAGTAATGGACAAAGAGCAAAGCAGGAGGAAGTGAAAAAAAGAAAAGGAAGAAAAAAGCAGAAAAGAACTATAAACAAAAAGCAAATGAAGGCATACCAGTTATTAATCAGCATTTCCTTAATAACCTCACAATAACCTAAAAACATCATCCTCTACAAGTAACAGAAGCTGCCGACTACCCCTACCCATGACAGGCATATCCCTGTCGTCCCTTCCAATGTAGCTCTATTATGAACTTCCTGTATGTTCTCAATGGCCTAGAGTGCCTCTTTCTCTTCC
>BOPN01000614.1:45000-47500 GCA_017312705.2 Penaeus japonicus
AGAGGAAAGTGAGAAGAACAATGAGCCCACCACCACATCATATAAATTAATGAACTTTACCTTCTTTGATAATCTGATCATATATGTGATATAATTTTTCCACCGATGATGATTTTTCAATGCCTTTGTTAGGCTTCTCCTTCTTGGAACTGAATGCATTGCCGTCTGGATTGTCACTCCAGAAACTCTCCCAGCTGCTGTCCATATCCTTGGGCTGATTCTCCCTACCTAATTCTGTGTCACCTTTTTTCTCTCCGTGTGCTTCCCCTGAGGATTTTTTTAAGTGCGAAAGAGATTGTGTTTTTGTGAAGGAATAGCCCTTGGAGACACTGCCTTCGATATCACAAGCTGCGCTCATTGGTGTGCTGAGTCTACTCTTTACGGACGGGTGAACTTGGGGCGACTTGGTGGGGGAGCTACTTGTTTGTGCCAGGGGAGCATGGGGAGACCTATTGGGGGACTTCGACAGGGACCTTCTCCTATACCAGTCGAAGGGTGAGTGGGGTTTTGGCACCTTAAGGGAATCTGTTTTCGTTTCAGTGGGGCTAGTTGGTCCTGGAAAACTGTTCTGTGCAAGTGGAGACTCGATGCTACCTCTGCGCGAAGACTTTGAGAGGGAGCTCCTTCTGTACAAGTACTCGAAGGGGAAATGGAAATTATGGGGAGATTTTGGCCGGGCATTTTGGTCAATTGGTAAACTCACGGATGGTCTTTTCGCCTGTGTGCTGGGGCTGACGGGTGGGGGAGAAGACGCCTGCTCCTTGCCAGATGAAGGAGAGAGTCGGCCATACTCCTGTCCTAAAGTCCGTACTCCAGATGTCCAATTTTTGGACTTGTCTTCCTCACTCTCACTCTCACTTTCACTGCCGGTATAACTATCTCCACTGCTCCCTGTGCTACTGCCACTCTCACTACTCGCTATACTTGGAATGCTTTCTGCACCACTGCCCCTTCGCTGGTAGTAGTGCGTCTCAGCTTTTGTTGGGGGTGCGACCACGGTTGGGGGTGTGACCACGGTTGGGGGTGTGACCACGTGTCTGTCTTTTGACTGGGGCTGGTTCGGCACTGGGATAAATAGGTTTTTTGGCCGTGGTCGCTGCCGTGCTTGGGGCCTGTAGACTGGCCATGGCTCAGGTGTACGGGACCTCTCTCTCTCCTCCCTCTGCCTTCGTGGAGGATCAGGTGTTTTGGAACGGAATGATTTTTCTTTCTGCTCCTGTGCCTGTCCTTGAGCATGAGCATTTGCTAGTTCTAGGTTGATATCTCCCTGGTCACTACATATGGAATTGTTGCGACTTCTTCTCTTGGCCTGATGGTAGTGGTAATAGTCAAGGGGGTGGAGGAGGTGGTGTAGGATTGCCCCTCCCTTCCCCTTCAGCGAACCTTCCTTTGAGTTGATGGAATGGCAGTCCAAACCAGGGCTGCTAGCACCAGATTTGTTGCCGCTAGTACCATGTTCCACAGCACCCGGCACGTCCATAGGGCTAGACTCATGATCTCTCGGTGACATATCTGGAGTAAAGATAATGGGTGGAAGAGGAAACCCTGTAAAAACAGGACTACTTGCACCATCCATGATGTTCCTGTGGTTATAAACGAACACACAATAAGAAGTACTTTAACACTTCCAAACACTATACCCAAAACTCCTACTTGTATAAGAGTTAAAAGAGTAATCTCCATTGGTCTTGCGAAGGAAAAGTTATTCCTTGTCACTGCCACCAAAGATCTCGTGAGGAAGTGCAGCAGTTGCAGCAGCAAGAGTACGTCCGTTCCTTGTGTATCCAACACCAGCGAAACTATTCACTCACACGGTTGCAAGAAATCCACACAAACACTTTTTTTATTTTCTTTCCTCACGCAAGTTTTAACTCCTTTGTCTCGCCACACACTCCCAAACCCAGGCACCAGCCAGGGCAAGTGGGGTGGATACGTAAATCGCAGCTATTCTTTCCAAATTACTCCGAGAGGACGAGAGTAAATCGGGTGCCACGAGCGGAAAGGAGTGAGGCCAAGACAGGGTCCTGCCTCAGACTAGAGAGAGAGGAGGTGGAGGAGCGACTTCAGCTCGCACAACAGATCTCAAAAATGCACCGCCTGGCAACAACGTCTGATGCTGACCACTAGGACAATCTTCCTCACGCACTATCTATTGCAAAGTGCAGTTGGGTCCTTGCAGGCTAACCACGTGTGGGACGAGGACTGGAAGCAAGATGTTGGAGGAAGCCAAGTTGTCACGACTATGTCACGGGCAAGAGTGAATGCGTGGGTGACGTGAGAAACGTCAGGTCACAATACAATAAGCGTTCGGTCGTTGCCCACGCGTTAGAACCAATATGGTTACAGAAAACTTCCCTTCTTATACACCCGTTTGGGAATGACACCCTTCCCTTTCCACCTACATTTTAACAATGGGGAACAAAACACAACAATGAAATCCAAACTGACAATCATATCTAATCAATGCGTTTCGATAAAAAAACAAAATAAGTTACACGTT